>CP135570.1:856095-1125491 GCA_032401905.1 Swietenia macrophylla | reverse complement strand
ATTATAATACAAAATAATATTGTATGTTTATAAAATATTTTATTGCTATATTAATTTTTATTTTATTTAAAATAATATTATATTAGTAATAATATAATTATTATAATGATATATTAATTGTAAAAAAAAAAAAACATTAACCAGTGCAGAGTTGATCTGCCGGTGGGTCTGGATCAATCCTGAACTCATTTGTCTACATTATTTTTTAAAATAATACAGACGCAAATCCTTTTAAAATACAACTAAACGTTGCACAATTTGAAATTTGTGTGAACAATACAATTAATGCAATCCTTTGCGGCCAACCAAACATGCCCTGAACCACAGCTGTTTGTATTGAGTAGTGTTTATTTTGCATCCATTTGTGGCCAAAGGGGTAGGGGCATTTATGTCATTTAACTATATCGAGATGGGATATGTGTGGGCTATTTTCATCATTAGAAATCATTCAGTTGATGGCAGCAGCGGCAGCAACAGTCTGTATTGCATAGAACCCGCGGGCATACTTGTCATTTCACATGGCGGAAAAGATCTATCTGTGGTGCAGAAAATGCCCGGATAACAGGGCGGTGCTTTTAGCATCTCCCTCTTGGGTCCTGCTTTTGTTACGTTTCTGCTTTTGTGTCGTTTAGAATGTGGAATTTGTTCGTGTGTATAGTACTCGCACATTTTAAACGAAGTTAGTGACACGTGGTTGGTGTACATTCCTCGTAGCTGGCAATGTTTGAACAATTTAGTAGATATTAATTGTTGTCATTATTAAGTGAGTTTTAAATTTTGGTGCTCATATGCAAATCTCCTCTTGATCAATTCCTAAAAAGTGTTAAATAGTATAAGTTTATTATATTAGTATATATCATGTAATAAAATTATTTAATTATTAAAAAAATTTATTCATTAATTTTAAATAAAAAATTAAAAATAATTTTTATATTTAATTAATATGACGTACAAAATTTTTAAATTAAATTTTAAAATTATTTATATTATTATTAATAAATAAATTTATATTATTTATATTAACATGATAAAATAAGATGATATAAGACTTTCTCGTCATCTTTTGCTCAAAATATGACACCATAAATTACGTAGCTTATTCAATTTTTAAAATACATAAAAATAATTTTTTTGATATTATTTAATTTATATATATTTTAATTAATTATATAATTATATAACAATTAGTTTGAGCTAATTTTATTTAAACCAATTAAAGTTATTTAAAATTAGAAAAATAAATTATTTTACGTTATTGCCCTTTTAAATTTTGGTTGTGGTGAACGAGAACAGTGACTGATATTAATGTAATTGTTGTGTATGGTCCGCGCAATATAATGCATACATACCCGCACGCTCACAGATCTCATAAGGCTAAAAATGGCAAAAACTAGATGGTGGGCCCGAGACCCTTCAACGACCATGATTGAGACGCTCAAACGACCAAAAAGTTAGTCTACTGTGTGTTAAATTTATTTATTTTCAATGTGGGGTTTTTTAAGGTAAATTCTGTGGTGATTAATGCACTAAAGTTCATTGATTAACCCTAATGCAATATAAGCTCAAGTTAATTTTGAAATTTGACCCAAAAAAAAAACAACATAGAATTTGAAATACAAGACGGTTGTGCACGGTAACATGTTACGAGTAAGCACACGGAATGAAAACCTCTCCATCGCCGCGCTAGCATGATGCATGATGAAGCGGCGATGTTACTGATAAGGATGATGCATGAATGGTTTGATCAGCCACACACACATAATTAAATAGTAATACAGAAAGAATAGGATTTGACTTCGTCTGAGAGAAGAGAGAGAAAAGAAAGATTGTAGAAAAATTCAATCAGATTGAATACAATTTTGACGTCCGCAAGGACACACACATTCTCCTTTCTCTCTCTGTCACTTTCTCTCTCTCTCTAGATTACATACAGCGAAGAACACGGCACATACACTGAGCCATCCTCTACCCTTCTTTTTTTTTTTTTAAACTTAATTTAAAATAATATTTTGATTGAAGAAGACCATAGAAAGGAAACCCTAGGGCTGAAGTTTTATTCAGCTGATTGGTTTTTGTTGAGGAGGAAGTGGGAATAAAAAAGGAGCTGATTGTTGTGTGAAATTTGGGTATTTTTTTTAGTTTTAGTTTTTGGTTGTTTTGGAGATTGTCGAAGAGTATAAATCTGTTGCTACCGTCCAGTTTCAACTCTGGTAAGTCTTCTCCTTCAAGTCTATGGCTTTGACGCTTTTGTTTTTGTCTTCTTTGCTTCGATACTCATCAAATTTTTCACTCGGTTGTAGCTCTGGATCGTTGATTTGCCCATTCAGGGACTCGATCGAGGCTGGTCTAGTTGTTCTTTTTGGCATCTCTTTACTACTTGGTTTATGTTTTTAGCAGTAATTGGGTTTTGTTATGTTAAAGTTGGGACTTTTTGACTTACGGAATCTTGGTTTGGGGTTTTGAGTTTGAAATTCGAGCTTAAAAGTGTTGATAACCTAACTTTTTTTTTGTGGGTTTTGCTTAATTTTGATTTTTTTTTTGGTTTGTGAACTTTTCTGATTTGGGTTTGTTTTAACATTTGATTGAAGTTGATTTGTGGCTGTTGTTTGAGGGTTTTGGTTCATAGTGTGGTCATATTGAGATTTAGAATCTGTACTTTGGAGTGAAAGTTAAATATTTGTTGATGTTGGTCTGCTTGGAAGGTTTCTAATCAAAGTGGATCTAAGAATTCTTGTATCACGCAGAGATTCATGCGAAAGCCGTTCAAGTATTGCCTGTGTTGTGGAGTTGCTGCAACTATATTATGTTCAGAATCAGTGCTTGTTCCTCGGTTTTGGTTCTCTTTAGTCTGTGGTTTGTCTATGGTAAAACCCAACTCCACATGCTCAGGCACAAAACATACCCCTTCCTGCTGGTGCACAAGGAAGACTTGGAAGCCTGTAATCCTGGATGCTGGGTTGAACTGCTAAGTGGCTTGAGCTCTGTGTCCAGTTTTTCGTGTTTGGTTGTGTAATTTTAGTTTATTGAATTCATGTTGTTTTAGATATAGTTGTAGTTTTTGGTGAGTATTTTTGGATTGTTGTGATTTTGAGAAAATGGTACCGCCAGGGCAGGCTCCTGTCGGTGGTGCGCCGTCAGTTTCACCTTCGCTTTTGAGGTCGAATTCGGGAATGTTGGGAGGTCAAAACGGTCCTTTGCCTTCCCAAGCAGCGTTCCCATCACTTATGTCACCACGAACACAGTTTAGTAGCATGAATATGAATATGCTTGGAAATGTGCCCAACGTGACATCGCTCCTTAATCAGTCTTTTGGAAACGGGGGTCCAACTTCAGGGCTTTCTGGTCCTGGCAGTAGCCAGCGTGGAGCTATAGATACTGGGGCTGAGTTGGATCCGCTTTCAGGTGTTGCCAATGGAATGGGTTTTAGTGCTCCTTCATCTTCATTTGTACCGTCCAACTTGGTGAATCCCGGATCATCTGGTCAAGTTCAGGGTCAGCAGTTTCCGAACTCTTCTGTTAACCAGTTGCCAGATCAACAGCAGTTGCAGCAGCTTGACCCCCATAATTATCAGCATGGTCAGCAACCAATGCAACAGTTCTCTGCTGCACACAATACCCAGCAGGTGCAGCAGCAGCAACAATTTCAATCTGTTCGAGGGTTAGCTGGTGTTGGAGCAGTTAAGTTGGAACCACAGGTGACTAGTGATCAACATGGACAGCAACAGCAGCAGCAACAGTTACAACCGATGAGAACCCTTGCTCCAGTAAAAATGGAGCAACAACAAATTCAGAATATAAGAAATCTGCCGCAAGTAAAACTGGAACCACAACATTCAGTCCAGTCTCTTTTTCTGCGTCAACAGCAGCAACAGCAACAGCAGCAACAACAGCAGCAACAGCAGTACCTTCACATGTCAAGGCAGTCATCTCAGGCTGCTGCTGCCCAAATGAATCTTCTGCAGCAGCAAAGATTGTTGCAGCTACAGCAACAACAGCAACTTTTAAAGGCAATGCCTCAACAGCGTCCTCAATTACCGCAGCATTTTGTTCAACAGCAAAATTTGCCTATCAGATCTCCTGCAAAACCAGTGTATGAACCTGGAATGTGTGCCCGGCGTTTGACACATTACATGTATCAACAACAACACAGACCTGAAGTAAGATTTCCTGATCGTGCAGTAGCTACAGTTGTCTTATGGTGCATGGTTATTGTGATTTGTAATTGCCCCTAATATTTGTGCAGGACAACAATATTGATTTCTGGAGAAAATTTGTTGCTGAGTACTTTGCTCCTAATGCCAAGAAAAAGTGGTGTGTCTCGATGTATGGAAGTGGCCGACAAACGACTGGAGTTTTCCCTCAGGTTTGCTGATTAGGAACCTGGAGGCATTAAACTATTAGTTTTAAGGATATCCAGTTTCAGTTGACCTTATCTTAGCTGATGTGTTTGGCTATTACTGTTCTTTATTCTGTTTTAAGTGAGCGTTGAAGTTCTCTTTGTCAGTTTAGGGTGTGTTGGGGATTGTTGTAATTCTACTTAACTGTCAAAACACAATAGCTTAAATGTTTGGTAAACATGTTTTTACTCGGGAAGCTAATATTTTCCCATCACAACCCTCTTGCATATATTTTACATTTGCAGATCCCAAAACAGTTGTGGATTAAAATCCAGTACACATCAATCCCAAACATACCCTACGAGATTCTAAGATTTTATTGGTGTAAAACACAAGCAAAAAACCGCAATTAGTAATATTGGTTTAACTGCTGCTTGAATAAAAATGCCAAGGGTTGGTGTAAATCTAATGATAAAACCTGCTTATTCTGCAGGATGTATGGCATTGTGAGATATGCAGTCGGAAGCCGGGCCGCGGCTTTGGTACGTCATTTTACCAGATTTCTTAAATTTGAAATTTTCCCTGCACGTTTTTTTAATCCATCAGTTACGAGAGTATGCTGCTAGTTTCATATTTCTTTTTTGCTGATTTTTTGGTTACTGTTGTTGCAGAAGCAACTGTTGAAGTCCTTCCCAGGCTTTTCAAGATAAAGTATGAAAGTGGCACTTTAGAAGAACTTCTTTATGTTGATATGCCCCGTGAATATCAGAATTCATCCGGTCAAATTGTACTGGACTATGCAAAAGCAATACAGGAAAGTGTTTTTGAGCAACTTCGAGTTGTTCGTGATGGTCAACTTCGGATAGTTTTCTCTGCAGATCTGAAGGTGACATTGATGTCTTACTTTTTGATTCATTATAATTAAGGTTAAATTTTGGCCCATTTCATTCTATCCTTCTTTCTTACAGATATGTTCTTGGGAGTTCTGTGCTCGGCGTCATGAAGAGCTTATCCCTCGAAGATTACTGATACCCCAGGTTATTGATCAAGCTATTTTCATTTGTCTCTATTTCATTATGCCATGAAAGACTCTCTCTTACATTACTCTTGATTGTTGAGTACAATGTGCTTTGACCAAAATCTTAACCTGATTAACGTGGTTGGCTAAGATGCTGAGTTGAAATATTGATTTATTTTCTCTATTTTATACTTACTAGATGTTTGTTATCTTATAATTTCACTGGGAACATGTCGCCTGGTTGGTTAATTATTCACAACAAATGAGCTTAGATGATTTTATATTAGAACTTTGAAGTTGATTCTTCTTGGTTTTCTTTGTAAGCCAAACATGGTTCAGGAGTTTTGTTTTCCGAATAACCGACAATTCAGTATGTGGCGCTGTCTTTATGGCTTTCATAATAACTTATATTGCTTGGAGATACTACGACTTAGCAAATGTTTTGTGCTTGGTGTTTTGATCTAGTAAGGCCTGGCAGCTTCAATACTTGCCACCTTTTCAAGCAATTGTGTCTCACTTGGTGGTCCTTTCTATTTAAAATAATAAATCATCATAAACTGCATCCTTGATTTGTTGACTTAAACTTATGGATTGCTTTTCGTTTGTCTTCCTTTCTTAGCCTTTTATTTTCTTTTTCAATTTAGCTAGTGGATTTGAATTGCTTCCAGTTTGTTAGGAAGTGAAATAAATTAGTCTTTATTTATGTTTGTCTTCGTTTGGTAATTTCACCTGTGCACCAGTTCTTTCTCTAACTTAGTGTTTTTGGCAATGAGTGGATTCGTGACTCATATTGCTGTATAAAAAAATGCGGACAGGTTATTGTCAAGTTATTTAAAAGGTTTAAATTTGTTTAAATTGTTTGGGCTTGGAACTAAGAATGGGCTTGGAACTAAGAACTTCATCAGAATAAATTCAGATGTACGATGCCAGCTCCATTAGGGAAGTTAAACTTAATTTTAAACTAAGAATTTCAATAAATTCAAACTATTTTTGCTTTTCATATGTGTTGGTGCTCGTGTTTTGTCATTCCTCTTATTTAGCTTTTCTTATGAAGGCGTTTGATCCTGCATAAGATTTATTGAATGGTAGTTATTAGATTTTTGGATTGGATATGAATTATAGCTCAGCGGATGGCAATCATGTGCATTTTTTCCCAGCTCTGTTTCTTGTTGATACTTTGGAAGAATTGCAGTGTAGTGGGGGTCCAAAGCATGCCCTAATTCCTATTCACTATTATTGGGTGTTGAAAGGTCATGCTTGATGTTGTGTTATTGATGGGAAAATTATGTTCAAGTTGCCGATGACCAGGCGCTGTTGTATTTGACTGGTAAAAATTTGTGTTCTGCAGGTTAGTCATCTTGTGGCTGCTGCTCAAAAATACCAAGCTGCTAATCAAAATGCATCATCTAATCTGTCTGTCTCAGAATTACAAAATAATTGTAATATGTAAGTCTATTGTTGCCATGTTTTTAGTTGTTTTATGACATCCAAACATCTGCATGGTTCTGTATATTTCTGTTCTCAATTTGAAAGTCTGAAGTTTGATTACAACCTGAAGTTGTTGCCATCTAGATCCCAAGGAAAAGTTTTCTTTTTGTATTGCTATTGGACATGTGTAACATGCAATTTTTTTGTTGAAGAAGTTAGAAAATCAAATTATAGTTTTGGTAGCATCATATAATACATGTATTTGCATGTTTGGTGAGAATGTCCTAGATTCATGGGGACATACATCCCATTTCCCATCATTCATGGCGCACAGTTTCTATTCTTAAGTAGTATCTAATTATTATGGGTTCAATGCCTTGTAGAATTGAAATATGACTGATCTACAGAGGCAGTCAGAGTTAATAGGAACATTTGTGTTTGGGAATAAATTGTGTTTTTAAGGCATATAGATGGTGATGACGTGCTTGGGATATACAGGTGGCATTCAATGCAAGACAGCAGCGTTCCATTGTTAGTTATGATTGTAGGCCTGAAGCTAGTTTTCTATTAAGAAAAATTGGATACGGTTATAGGAGGGCTGATGCATTATAACATAGTTATGGGTGATTTATTTTTTTTACTTTATATTTGTATGGAGTGCCTTCTTTTGATTTTGATAGTTGTTTTGCTTAGGTTTGTTGCATCAGCTCGGCAATTGGCAAAAGCCTTGGAAGTGCCATTGGTAAATGATTTAGGGTATACAAAGAGATATGTTCGTTGCCTTCAGGTAATGTTCTTTATCTTACGGTAATATGGCAATATGACACCTGCATTGATCTTTAGCCGTTAAAAATTTGGGCGTTTGATTCATTTAACGGTGGCCTGTAGCAGAGTAATGTGACATTTTGGGTATCAGTGCAAATTATAAAGATCATACATGTATTAAACTTTAAGATGCTGCATTTTCCAGTGAATATGTGCAGAATATGTACATTTCTACTCTACATTTGAGAAGTAATTTAATGAACATTTGCCTTGTACATTTCTGCCTGCTTGTGTACTTATGATTTGGGTTATGGTTACACACTACTGTAATAGTGATGAAATATGTAAAAATATCTGTGCCTGTTGTTATTTTATTTTATTTTTTACATGTCTGATTATCGGTATTATTCAGTCTTTAATTATCTAATGTTTTGCAGTTACTATAGTTTTATTAGTTTTTGCTTTTGATAATCATCGATGGGGAATGGAAATGATTAATGTCTATAAAAATCCAGTCAAGCTGCTTCATTTGAAGAACTGTTTTGGAGATTGTTTGCGGTCCTTTAATCGTTTTTATCACTATTTGTGTATGTTGCAGATATCGGAAGTAGTTAATAGCATGAAAGACTTGATTGATTACAGTCAAGAAACAGGGATTGGACCTATGGGTAAGATTGATAAGATTTTCTCTTCATATTTTGGTTTTATTGTTTTTCCTCTCTCACTGTATTTTGTTTTTAATTTTTTATTTGATCATTTGCCTTCATTTGTTTACTTCTCTTGATGTGGTGCTTGTGGGGACGATTTGAGAGATTACTTTAAACTTTTTCACTAACATAACCAAAATTCATAACATCATAAAAACAAAACATAGCTTATCGATCTGCTAATGACTATCATCTTGTTGTATGAGTTCTGATCTGTCATGTTATTGAGTTTGTATATGCTTTATGTTTTACGGCTTTACCAGCAGTGCCTTTTAAAGTATGAGACCATTGAGAAATGTTAAGTAAGGGTGTAAGATTAAGAATTATATGCATCAAGTAGTGAGGTCAGGAAGCTATAGCCACATTTAGTTTGCAAAAGTCTGCGATATGGATACCAGGGTGAAGAAAGATGAAAATAAATTGATATCACATTTATGTACGTCAGTGAAAAGGCTCTAAAGCAAAAATTTGCAAAGTATAATTATGCTATTGAGGTTTCAAAGTCCGGATAAATATGGTTTATTGTTTTGCAACTTAAAAGAAATTTACGTGCAGAAGAGATATTTTCTGTAGAACTTTGTGGAATGGAAATGAAGGGTGATTGCTGAACTACATATTAAGTAGTAGACTGTTGTCTGACCTGCCTAAGGTCTGGATGTAGATGTTTCTCTGCCTTTTGTATTAGTTTTAGCATCAGATGTAAATGGTCTCGAGCAAATTTTGGAATACATTATTTGATGGCATGCATCATGGTGGTTCAATTTTCTTTTTTGCTTGTTTGCAGAGAGCTTGGCCAAGTTCCCTCGTAGAACAAGTGTGTCTTCTGGGTTTCACAGTCAAAGTCAGCAGCCTGAGGATCAGCAACAACAGCAGCAGCAACAGCAAAACTCAAATGGTGATCAGAGCTCTGTCCAGGCCAGTGCAATACAACTTGCTGCTAGTAATGGCATGGCTAATGTAAATAACTCACTCAATGCAGCCTCTGCATCTTCCACGGCCAGTGCCATTGTTGGGCTTCTCCACCAAAATTCTATGAATTCCAGACAGCAAAATCCTATGAATAATGCAAGCAGTCCCTATGGTGGTGGAAGTTCACTTCAGATGCCATCCCCTGGTTCCTCGAATACTATTCCACAGGCACAACCCAACCCTTCCCCATTCCAGTCAACAACACCCTCTTCGACTAACAATCCCCCACAAACTTCACACAGTGCGTTAACAGCAGCCAATCACATGAGTTCTACAAGTTCACCCACAAATATTTCTGTTCAGCAGCCGGCTCTTGCTGGTGAGGCTGATCTGAGTGATTCTCAAAGTGCTGTCCAGAAAATCATACAGGAAATGATGTGCCACCAACTTAATGGTGGCAGTGGTGGCATGGTTGGTGTTGGTTCTTTGGGGAACGATGTTAAAAATGTTAATGGGATTATGCCAACAGGTAACAGTATGGTTCTAAACAATGGGAATGGCCTAGTGGGAAATGGTACGGTCAACAATAATCCAGGTATCGGGGCTGCTGGATTTGGCAACATGGGTGGTGGACTTGGACAGTCTGCAATGGTCAATGGAATCAGAGCTGGAATGGGCAATAACACTATGATGAATGGAAGAGTAGGCGTGACAACAATAACTCGAGACCAGAGCATGAGTCATCAACAGCAAGATTTGGGGAATCAACTGCTCAGTGGGCTGGGCGCTGTTAATGGTTTTAATAATCTACAATTTGATTGGAAACCATCCCCATAACGCTTATTGGTTAAGATGATGTTTGGGTTGTTGATTAGAGCTGTTTATGCAGCAATGAGTACTAGGATGGGCAGATTTGCCTGTGGCCCTTTCTTTGCAAAATCACGGTACATAAGATAATAGATAAGGGCATCCTTTCCACTTTGTACTAATTCCCGAAAGTAAAAACATATAGAATAGTGTTTTTTTTATCAATGAAATGTTAAAGTCCTCTGAGTTGCTTCGTTTCTTCTAGTTGTTTCCTGATTTATGATTCAAATGCAGCCACGTCCTTCTAACAATATAGGGATGGGAATTCAAGCAGCCTCAAAATTTCTGGCAAATCTTGTTCATTTGTACTTGTTAAAATTGAGCATGCCGCCTACAACGAAAATTTTGGTAGGGCTTTAAGTTATGAGTGCGAGAGTCAAGAAGCAATTTGGCCACCCTTGCACAAATTAGTCAATGAATAGGGCCATTCTTTTGATGAGACTGGAGAAGAAAGATACCATTTAGGTTGTGGAGCTGCTTGAGAAGGCTTTAACTCTTAATGAGAGCATTCAAGAGTGGCGCCTGAGCCAGTCAATTGTGCGGAGTCTGAGGCTTGTCATAAGTGGATACGAGGACAAAATTTTACAGCCAACTCTCGGGGGTCGCTAGAAAATCACACAAGAGTGGCAACATAAGTTATCCGCATTGTTAAGTGAGGTGATCTATGCCCAGCGCTATCGCCCACGCACGCATGCACATAGGACTGTCCTCGCAGTAGAAAGATGGGTTAGATTGGAAAACGTCAGGGAAGAACAAGCAGATTCTCCTCGCAAGTGGTCAAAATGTCATTTGAATTTGACATTAAAAAACGGTGTATACAATGCTTATACGGTCAAATTTGAATTTTAGTGCTCTCTCTCTCTCTCTCTACGTATTCTTTATGCGATGTTTGCATGAGAATGTTCATACTAAAATACTGTTATATATCTATTTTACTAGGAGGTAGGTGGCGTATATACCCAGGAAACAGAGGATAGCTGGAGTCGCCGCATTGATTTGGAAAAATGTTGATCCGTACGTAAATGAACTTGCATGAAATCTGGACAGCAAAAGCAGAAGGCAAAATTTCTTACTATGTATATATATATAGTGCAAAAATCATTTGCTATCAAACTCTCTTCGATTATGAATGAATAGTCAGACAGGGATATTTTATATTTATAGCATGGTATGAAAAGAAACATCCCTTCGGCTGAGTTTGTAGGGTGATAAAACTCCAGACCGAGTCTCTTGCAGCCCAACAAAACAGTTGTCTATTACATTCTCTGGACTCGTTCTTTACCACTAATCTGTAATATGTCATAACAATTGGATACAGGATCGATCTGCTTTTGAAATTTACAAACTGTAATGAAAACCAAACTAAGACTGAACCATCTTCTTCCTTGTATGTATATATATATGTATGTATGTATGTATGTATAATTATTGTATTTTTTTTTTAAATTAGCGTTTCAAATTTTTTTTAATTTATTAAGAGCGCGTTGAACTTTTAGGGCTTTGGTCTAGGTCAATATTAATTTATTAGTTCTCCATAATCATATGTTTGTGCTAAGTAACAACACTTTTTGTTGATGGGTTTAAAATGGACTGAGATTAGTCAATTAGACCAGCCCACGAATTAAGATGTTGATAATAATAATAATAATAATAATATAATTTGGAATAATTATTGTTTTGTAAAGCCAAATTGCCGTCAATGCATGGTGTCTGTCACATTACCAATCACAAATCAGTATTTCAAATCCCACTCTTAAGGCCTCTCAAGAGTCTTGTTCATGGTTCATGTTACAGTCCACTCCATTTAACTGTATAATTTACAAATTATTATTATTATTATTATTATTTTATTAGGAAAAAAAGGAGTATTATTTAATGGCTTGACATCGGCCAGATTACTAGGTGAAGAATTTAAAATTTAAGTGATCTCATATGATATTAGTATAATTTATAAAATAATAAATAAGCACAAATTTACGATATCCTAACAAAGCGATGCATGGTATTTAATCGGTTTATTTTTGGAAAAAAAAAATAAAATAAAATTTGATACGAATGAAATTTGAATGCAAATCTTTAATATCAACCTTGAGACATTTTAACATTTGAATCAATTGTTACTTATTAAAATTTTTGAGGGGTATAAGTAATATTAATACTTTAATGTAATTTAATTATAAAATTTGGAGTTATTAGACTCCTAAAACATTTAATTGCATATCTTCACTAAACCCAATCAACTTTTAATCAAATCTATTTTTCAATTATCCAACCAAAAACACGTATATGTGCTTGAAAATTTCTCAATATTCATGGCAAATTAATTTTAAAAATAATAAAACTTTTCAATTTTTTTTTGGTTAATTCTTGAATTAATTTGTTAATTTAAAATAATTTAAAAATTAATTATTTAATTTAAATATTGAATAATTAGTTTATAATTTTACTTAATAATTTTAAAATTATTCTAATTAATGATATATCGTTTCGGATATGAAATAAGTTTTAAATATTTGATATTACTTTTATTTTAATTAACATCTTGATCCTGAATATAATCCATGATTATATTTAATAATTTTTTAAATTACGCACAAATATTCTTAAATTTGACGACAATACATTGGATATAAAATAAATACATTGGATGTAAAATACATACAGTTTTTTTTATTTTTATATTTAATTATTTCTGATTTTATATTTATATTTTAAATTTTTTATATAATGCGTCTTAAGTTTTATGTTAATTATTTTATATTTTATATTTTATTTTTAAAATTTTACAAATTATTTATTTTATATTAAAAAATATCTGCCAAGTCCAGTATTCTTTCCCATCAAAGACACATAACATTTAAGACATAGTTTGCCGTATGCTTTGTATTTTTTTTTTTAAATAAAATATTTGCAGATTTTTGAAGATTGTTTAGAGAGGTAGATTGAACCATTAATTACTATCAGAAAGTCAATGGTCAAACGTTTAAAGCTAATATTCAAAAATAGAAAGTGGGGTATGAAAATGTGGTTGGAATCATTTAAAAAATTTTGTAATATTTTATATTTAATTAATTTTAAATTGTTAATAATATTTTGTTGGGTCTCAATAAAAATAAATTCTATAAATAATCTTGTTTTCAATCAATGCCTCGTAAGATTCCCATCTCTGCTTTGAGAAATCAATGTCTAATTTCGAACAAGATGAAGATGAAGTCGGGAAACTAGCCGTCCGGTTAGCAAATGCGGCGGTTCTCCCAATGGTATTAAAATCAGCCATCGAGCTTAATGCTATCGACATTATCTCCTCTGCCTGTGAGGTTGAAGACAACGTTCAAGTTATATAACAAGTCAACATAATGAAGTGTTTGTGTTCATGTGAAGCGCATAGACAAAAGACATAACGACATTTTCAAACAAAAGACTTCTTCTGATGCCTTTGTTAGTTATCCTCTCCCCCAAGGCATTGATAGCTTCCAAGTTTTCTCACGTGATGGATGCTTACACCTACGTAATGGTGGGTGGTCTTTGGTGTCTCCTTCACCTAGTGCCAATGTGGTAGGATGCCGGTGGGTCGGCATGCTGATAATACCATGGAGCGCTCGTTTGGTAGCTAAAGGATTTTATCAACAAGAAGGATTAGACTATAATGAAATATTAAGACTACTAGTTAAACATGTCATCATTTGCATAGTACTTTCTCTGGCTATTTCATTCAACTAGTTTGCCAAATCAATATCAAAAATGCATTCTTGCATGGGTTTTTGGAGGAAGAGGTGTATCTGATGCAGCCTCATGGTTTTGTTCACCCGCAGTATCTACATCATCTTTGTAAATTACATCAGTCATTATATGGCTCACGTCAAGCACCTAAGGATATATCCAAATAGATCTTAGCCCCAAAAGTATGGAACCAACTTTGCTTTCCACATAAAGTAATTGTCAGGGTTGAATTTTATAGAAACAATAGTGGACATTGTGATGACTGAGGAGAGAGGGGGAGTCGGACTTTCAGTACTCGCGGAAGATGAAGGAGGAGAAGAAGACATTCTTAAGAGAGACGCTCAAACTGATATTGTTGGTATCTGTTTTTTTTTTTTTTTTGTTTGTTTGCCTCCAGGTGCCGCTCTATGATTTACTCTCTTTAGAACTTGCTTGCTGATGTGCACGATTTGATCACTTGGCCTTTCCTCAGAATACATGTTGGTGCGCCATGTGATTTACCCTCTTTGAAACTTTGCTTGTTGACGCGGAAGATTTGATCACTCAACATTTCCTGAGCCCAACTATTGCTCAAGTCTGGTTTTATTTTGGCAGGGTAACAGCTTATTTTTTCAGGCAAATTTTTCATACCTTATTTCTCTGATAGGTTCCTTTTATAGTTGAATGACTTGTTTGTGTTTTGATGAGCTTCTTCGTTCATATCTTAATAAGACTCTCTCTTTCATCTTATTTAGAATTTTTTCAATACTTTCCTTATTCTTTCCCTTTAAGTAGTATTATGAATTTGATTGTAAGAGTCTAATTAGAAAAATTGCCCTGAAGAGTCTTTAAGAATATGAACTTCTCTATTTTTCAAATCAAAAGACATGAGTCTATCTTTGACTCATTACTTTATGACCGCAATTTTACACAGACATCCTGATTATATAGATGACCTGAGACAATACATATGGGTATGTTAATGTCCTGGTCAGCGGGCCCTTCTTATGACATGGCTAGTGAAAAATATCATGAACAAACACCATAAAAGAATTAAAACAGATAGATTTGAACTAAGTTTTTATTTCTGATATCATACTCCTTCTTCAAAACTATTTAAACTTAGCGGAAGTTTGTATGAAACCAGTCACGGATATTTTCTTGATCTTTCTCCTATGCTCCCGCTGATTCAGTTCTATTCTGGTTTTGCTTCAGTTCTGTATGAATTTGCTCCTGCACTTCAACAGCTTCATTATGTTGACTTCTTATAACTTGACATTGTCTTAAAGTACTGTATATTGTATAATTCTCAGTAGTCGGTAGATATTCTGTTGATATCTCTGTAATGCAACTTGAAACTTACAGTGGATACTTTATTCTTGGAGCGATGAAGATTGCTTGAAAATTCTCAAGAACTGTTGGGAAGCTCTCCCCAACGATGGAAAGATCATAATAGTGGAATCAATCCTTTCTGCAGTTCCAAAGAATGAACTTTCTTCCCATATTGTATGTGAACAAGATCTAATTATGTTAGCTAATCGCCCGGGAGGAAAGGAGAGGTTCCAAAAGCAGTACGAGGAATTAGCACAGAAGTCTGTTTTTCATGGCTTTCAAGTAATGTGCTCTGCATGCAGCTGCCCAGTACAATACATAACTCCATGAATAATCCAACCTGCTATATTATTACCTCAAAGTCACAGATGCCCCCATATGAGTTCCATATCCTCCAATTTTGCAAACCTGAGATACAAACATGTTAGAATTCTCAGATCCATGCATTGGAATTTGTTACAGTGGCAGAATAAACTCTGCAAATTCGCTGAATTAAACCTTATTATACAAATCACAAATGGTAGACAAGATATATACCTGATTAATGCCCCAATGGAAGGTCCTGAATTTTTTAAAATTTTTGAGATCTTAAGCGAGCTTTTTGGAATGTGGATTCTATTGAGTTTAATATCAGACTAATATAATTTTCATTTTAAGTTAAATTTTGAGAGTCCAGCCATCTGCATGTATCACTAATCTTTGAACTATCGTGATGCCCGCGTGATATCCCAAGCAAGGATGGTGCCCAACGCTTATGGATGTCATTCACAACTTTTGGAGTCAAAAGAATTGAAGTTCAAGCATAAAAGCCTCCGTATCCACCCGACAAGCACAAATCAACCTCTCTAACTGATTCTCCGCAATGAAGGAATCACAGAACCAAACGTCCACCGCATTTGACAATACATGCATGCACTTCATCTGAATTGAAAAACAAAAAAAATCCCTGAAAAACACTAAACAAGAAGATTAAGGATTTAATAATGAAGCACAAGCCTTCTGACGAGGTCCAGCTCGTCTAAAATGTGTCCCTCGTCTAAATGAAATGAACAAAAGAATAGGAAGTGGAGCTGCAACATCGGTCCAGCATTCAACAAACTATTACTAAAATCAAAATAAAAATGACCAATAGCAGATGTAAACTTACTTTTTGGGCAACAGTATGATCGATGTTAACAAAATGCCGCCTGGTAAAACAGAACATACCCTTTTATTAGTCAAGAGCATCAGCTTTCTCAATATCATCCGTAACTATAAGCACGTTCCTGCAATCGATCAGGATACGTCTGCAACAAAACACAAAACTTAAAACAAATAAGAAATTATTCAGCAACCAAAAAAGAAAAAAAAACAAAAGAATTCCGCCCGTAGTTTGGTCTTCAAGTTTCCTTCATTGTCTCGGGAACCAAACAGGCGACGATGAAACATGCATCAAACACAGAGAATCTGGGATGGAAGAGAAACTTACGGGAAGATCGGGAATGTAATCCAGCAAATGCGGAATATCTTCCAGAACATATCCAGTTTCTCTGGCAACAATTTTGCGTTCAGAATTCTTGGAACTCGGCACACTGTCGTCGCTACAGTTTTTGTTATTTCTAGTTTTTTGGTTATTTATTTTAAAAAAATTCTTATTAAATTTAATTAGCGTTAAGAAAACCACGTAATTAGATCCTAATTAAAAGAACCCTTTACCTGTAGTACTAATTATTTTAATAAAATTTCAAAAAAAATATATTAAAAAATCTTTAAAATACTAAGGCATGTGAAACATAAGCATTTTTTCCTTGGAACTGCTAAACGGGGGATTGCTGATAAATTATGTTACTTGTATCCAAGAATTTTTTTTTTTTTTGGATATGTTAATAATATTACATAAATTTTCGAATATAAGGTTGCATAAACAATAATATTTACAGACTTGAAAATGAATGATAACTTTGCATTATAATAATGTCATTGATACAAACTTTAATTAACTTACAATTTTAGCCACTCAATTATCAAGATATTTATCAATAGCAGCAGACAGAGTAGACTTGGGCACAGCACCAATGACACTCTCCTTCTTCTCTCCTTTTTTGAAGAAGAGAACAGTTGGTATGCTTCTGATTCCGTACTTGGTTGCAACATTTGGGCTGTCATCTGTGTTGAGCTTGAAACAGGAAACCTTTCCGGCATATTCTTTGGCCAATTCCTCGATTACCGGCGCTATCATCCTGCATGGTCCGCACCAAGGTGCCCAAAATTCTACCAGAACTGGGTTTTCACCTGATAAGACAAGACTTTCCCAGCTTGATTCTGTCACTACCTGAACTGCATACATGTAACAAAACAAAAAGATTTACAGGTTTTGGACACTAATACGAAAGCACTTCTAAAACCACTTCGATGACATTATCAACAAAAAAGTGAAAACCTTCGTCAACAGCTTTGCTAGCTTTGCAGATCAAGGCATTTCTGCTTCTGCTTCTGGTTCCGAGTGGAAGAGCAAAAGATGAGGAAGATGAAGTGAATGACAAAGTGGGTTTGTTTGATCCTTTACATGTAGGAAAATGAAGCTTTTCTATAGATGAAAATGGTACAAAACCAGCTCTCGTTGTACTGCAAACTGAGCTAACTTGAAAACAGTTCTTCAGAGCCATTCTCTTTTCTCTCCTCTTGTGTGTATTCTCTGTTCACAGTTGTTAGAAGAAGATGTGGCCTTGGTCGGTCTTTTGGGGCATGAATGTTTTTGTTTTTGGGTTTTTGGATTTTGTAATTTTACCAAGTGGATATGGTCACACAAATTCTGAGGTGCTGAAAGTGTTGGAATTTTATGTGGACAACGTTTTACAAAACCAGCTATTTCAGTCGGAGAAATCCAAAAGGATCTGATGTACGAACAGAGCGGAAACAAGATTTTTGTTGCTATGGCCACTCCTCCTAGGCTCACCATAAACTTCTCATCCACTAGGTAGGGACTAAATTGTAAATTGAATTATTCCATTGATCCTACATATTTATGTATATTTTTCCCTCATCAGAGGACAGTAATTTGCTGCTGATAGGTAAACAAGTCCACCTATGTCACTCAAAGAAAAACCTCAACAAGCGCAAGAAAAGAAAATTAAAAGCAAAAATATATGCAAAATTGACCAAAACTGCTTATTCCCGTTTCAAAATGAATATTCCTTCAAATCTGCTTTCGAGTCATCCAATTCCATCTCAGCCAAACACTCTTCTGCAGTATGCGGAGGAAGTTGTCTGGTCTTGCGCTTTAGGTTATGCTTGTGCCAATCACTCTTAAAGTGATCCCTGTATTGCTTAGCATCCCCCACATAAGCATTGCAGGTGCTGCACTTGTTTTGCTTTATCTCAGCCTCAGCATTCCCATTCCCTGAAGAGAGAGATTGTTTCTCAATTTTCTCGCTTAATTTGAGAACAGTGTCGGAAGATTCCTTGTGTTGGAGTGATGGCACATCCTCATGATCATCGTAATGATTCACGCTTGTATCCCCCTCGGCATGCACAGACACTGCAAGGATTTCCAACCTGCCCTGCAGATTCCTCAGTAGGCCATCACAGTCCCGAAAAAGAAATGGCTCCATTTCACAAATCTATACAACAATCAAATATGATTAACTCAACAAACAAGAAAATGGACTTCAAAATGAAGGTTGCTGTCAAGGACATGTTAACTATCAAGGGTAATATGACTTCGTTAACAAGGAAAAACCTGTGTAAAATGCAGAATGATATTAATAGGTAAATTCAAACTAGTACAACTTTTAAATACATTATTAAGAAATGGAAAGCTGCTTGATAATTACAGAGTTTTTGCCAATTCTAAAAGGAGGATAATCATGCTAGCCACACACCAATAAGCAGGGGAAGAAAATGGTCCAACCACCCATGACATGATCTTAGAACTTTCAGCAACTGTGACAATATCTAATTTCACAAATTTAAGCTATAAATTTTTTAATGTGAATTCTATCACATGTTTAGCATGATCCTTTTGTTTTACATAACCAAATGCTACAGTCAACAGGAATCATAACAACAAATAAAAATAGCAGAGGAGCATAGTATTTGCAGAGACTTGGTCTATGACTATAAGTATTCTAAAAACAAAAGTGAACTAATTCAAATGAACACATTCTTCATCTACACCTTGCAGATAGAGATAATTAATTCAAACTACCATGCAAAATCAAAACTAAGGCATATCAGGGGAAAAAAAAAAAGATAATAAATGAATAAATAAATAAAAACTGAAAGGTTCAGTTCAATTCTTGGTTTTGAACTTTAAAACTGAAAAACCAAACCAAAAACTGAAATTTTAAAAATTTTAAAATACAGGGACACATGCCAAGTATTTATTGATGGTATATTAAACTTCTAGTACACCTGCATACACTAGAATTAAAAATCTAAAATTAGGAATAAAAATCCAAAAGAAGACGTAAAACAGAAAAACTGAAAAAACAGAACTGAATTAAACTGGTTCAGCTCAGTTTGGTTTCATATTTTAAAATCTGTTTTTTCAGTTTCATTTTTTGAAAAGCCAAATCTTTTCGGTTCTGTTCAGCTTTTGCAAAAATCAAATTGAACTGAACTGTGCCCAACCCTAGGAAAAAGACTTACAAGAGATATCTGCCTTCCAGATTCATCTTTGGAGACAATGTTAACATTCCATGCATTTAGCTTCTCCATGAGAGAAGAAAAATTTTGTGCAGCAACTGTGAGTCGTACTCTCATTGGAGATCTTTTTATCGGGAAATGCTTCTGAAGTTCACGGATGACTTCCAATGCCTACAAAAGTAATACAATTAGCTGGAGAACTTAAATCCTATAGTACATCTGCCACATCAATTCCACCAAACAGTAATACTTTGTGGTAACGACTTCACCCAAGGGTTAGCACAAATCAAGCCACTCTTCATCTATTTGGGTTTATGTTGTCTAGCAACATTGACCCAGTTATTTTTGCTTGTATTACAAGGCCAAGCTCAACTCTTTCAAGTTCAGTTACTAAGTTTGTAAGCCTGACTTGTGGAAGATAGTCCAAAGGCATAATAGTTGATCTTTTTATTTTTTTTTTGGTTCTTTGCCGATTATTTTTACGTAACTACATTATTAGCAGTCATACTACCTGAACCGGAACTGCTCTTCAAATTTAATACATTATAGCAAGAAAGTTGGATATCCCTACAAGAGCAAAATACTTAACAAGATGTAAACTTCCACCAAGTTTCGGAACATTACATAAACTATAAGACGAATCTATAGCTAAAATAAATCAGCTCACCTGCTTCTTTGAGTTGCTATTCGGATCAACAGCAAAATGAATTTCATGCATAAGTCGCTCAATCATGCTGATAGTGTAGGGACGATGAGTTTCAGAATTAATTGTCTTTTGCATAACAATGGTTGCGATATCCCGAAACTGACTTGAAAACTGAGATTCCCTCTCCTTTCCAGCAACTTGAAGTTCCCCTTTCTCCAAAATCTACAAACACAAAGCATTTCTCTTTGAGCCAACTGGTGCATCAGCAAACAAATGAAATTAATGAAGCAATTTTACCGACCTCCAAACATATTTTTGTTTGATCATCCGTACCAAAGGAAGCGGTCAAATCTTTTGACTTGGCAAGAACTCCTTTCGAAACATTTGAATAAACGGTTTGCGACTGCAATACTTCATTCAAATCTTTCTCTCTGTATCAGAAGTTTACAATAACACCTTGTAAGTATCTCTTACTGTAATTTCAAGCATTCAATTCCAGATTACCTGAAATCAAACACAAAACAAATCTCCAAAAGAGCATAATCACCTTCGTACCAGAAAAGACATAAAATTTAATACCGAAACACACAAATTCAGAGAGTTTGAACATAAAAAAGAAAGAAATTCAGACTCCGTTATTAATTTGTAATACATTTATATCTTGAACATAAACTAGGGCTAATTTCAATTAATTAAAACAAAAGAAAAAATACAGAACGCATAAAGAAGAAAAAGAGAGCTGGCGATGACTTACACTTGCGAGCGCCATGAGAGAACCTTGTTCTTGTAGCAAGCAATTTCGAAGCGCATGCCGTGTTTCTTGAGACGAACGACGGCGACGTTCGTCAATCTCTTTTGCCCTACGGGCTGTACCAGTATCTTCGACATTTCTCTCTCTCTCTCTCTCTCTCTCTCTCTCTCTCTCTCAGACTTGGTCGATCAGTTGCAGGCTTTATGCGTGAAAAATAAACAAACGCAACGTTTTGCTCTTTTTGCAGTGGAGCGATATGTAGACGAGTATATTTCAATTTAGCCCTCATATTTTTGACAATTCTTAACAGATGCCCCAATTGATCATTTTTATACCCCTGATGAACATATGAAAAATAGAAAAAAAAAATGATTTATGATATAATTTTATCCATTATAAAAAATCATAAGAATTTAATTTTATACGATAATAATAATTTTTAGTTGATTTAACACTAATTATTTGAGGGTGAATTGATGTCTTATAAAAAAATTAGGGGCGTATTTAAGATTGTGAAAATCAGTAGAGATAAACTAAAAATAATTATATAACTAAATAAAATGCAATAATAATATTGAAGAATTGTTCATAATTTTAAATAAAAATATTAATTATTTATTTTGTATCAAATCAAAACTATTCTTGACCCCCATTAAAAATTTAAAATAATCAAATTAATTTTCTGAATCAGAAAATAATTTCTTAAAAATGGTGGAACTGTATACTTGTTTGAAAAATCATAAAAAGAAAATGACCCAAATGTCCCTCAGAAGTCAGAATTGATAAGTGATGTGGGTATAATGGGCGAGTTGGCCCAGCCCAAATGTCGTGTGTTGTCAGTTTCATGCACAGAAAGGGTTTTGCTTCTGCTTCTGCTTCGATTTCTCCCGATCTTTCTCTTCTCAGTGGTGAGTACCAACCTGAATGAACAGAAAACAGAAGAGAACCGAAACGACAAGGATCGAAATGCCATTGCCAAAGCACAAAGGCAAAGCGGGATCTTCCGAGGAAAATAATTCCTGCAACAGCAACAACAATGGTGTCTTTGACGTCTATGGACCTCAAGTACACACTCTCCCTTTTGCTCTTGTATGATTTAATTAAAGAAAGGAAACAGGAAATAGGAGATTTTAATCAGTGAGAGAATTTCATTTGCAGGCAAAAGCAGAAATTGTTTTCAAGATGCCCGAAGCTAACTCTACTTTGAACTTGCCAGTATGTTTCTGGAACGCCGCCGTTTCCGTGTTAATTTAATGTTGGTATAGATTACTGCAGATGAATTATAGTTCAATCTTTCCTTCTCAGGATGTTCAAGGGCTTTTTACTTGGGTTCTTGCCGAAGGATTCATGCCTTCCTGGGTCTTTATTAAGGTAAAAGAAATACATACACATATACATATATATATATATATATATATATATATTTGGGTTTTAACGTGTAGCTTAAGCTATCTAATTACATAATCAGTGGTAGAATATGTTTCAAAATGTTTCACGGGCGTTTAAATTCATTTTTGTATTTAGAAAACAGAAACCAGAAACCAAAATATTGTTTAAGTGTGAACTGCTGTTCAACTCAATAACAACTTATAAAGACCTATTTATTTATGTACTTTAGGAAAGTAATAATGTTTTATCAAGCAAACAAAATTATTCTTTTACTTACCAGTACGGGGAGGCATTTTCTTTGTTTTTGGTGTTATGAAACTGTTTTTGGAGTACATGAGAAGACGCATTTTTAGATTTCCAAAATGAGAATTCAATTTTGAATTGATATTTTGCCAGTAGTTTTTCACAAACAATTATGTTATACTTTACAGAATGGACCTTCTTATCTGCCTTATTGAGCTGTGGGAGAAAATGTTTCACTATTATAGTTATAGAAATAATATTTCTATTTTTTCAGAAAAGCCTCTGATTCTGAAAGTGGTTATGCTGTTTCTTCCTGGCCTGGATGCAGCTTTTTGCTTATCACAATCCAAAAAACTTGCTGGTTTTGAAGAATGTTGTGGCAATCCAGAAGCCCCTTTAGCTCTTAGGTTAGTAATGTTTTTGCTCCTGTATTTTATCTATTCTGCTACAAATTCCTCATGCTTGTTTATCAGATAGTATGTGAACAATAGACACACTCCTCACATGCAGGTTGAAAGGAAAAAGAAATGCAATTGATTCAATAATTATATCTACCCAGACACCTGAACCAGGTTTTGCTATGTCCTTTAAAACCTTAATTCATACGTTAAATATTGCAGTTGTTAGTTTGTGCAATAACTTTATTCAAAAGCACCCTAACAAGTAGATCGTGCACTCTTTTAGGTGTTTCAGTAATTTTTCATGACAAAAACAAAGGCACACAAGTTGTCGTAGTTTGTTACTATTCTTCTATGGATCAGCAGTCCTTGTTGATGGAATTCAGTAATCACTCATTTTCTCTTTGAACTGAAATGCCTAATCATAAATTTTAGTTAACTGACTAAGATATTCTGGAGAAGGAATTAGTAATTATAAATAATCAATGAGCAGCTTAAAAAAGAGAGAGAGAGAGAGAGAGAGAGAGAGAGTCATGAAAACTATACAGAAAGACTAGTTCTGTTTAAATTGTTTAAGCATTTATGGTACCCTAAATTTTGAGTTTACAATTCAATATGCATAATCCAGCTTAGAGTTGAGCTGATCTTCTATTTAGTGTTGTTTTTGGAATCTATATAGTGTTCTATCTGATATTTTCTTCTCCCATATTTTATGTAGAACTCTTTATTGGTATTTTCTATTTTTAGTGTTATCTACATATCTAATATTTTGCCCTAGGTGTTGCTCTTTTAACTTGGAGTGCATGTTGACAATCATAGGTTCTTGCTTTAAATATTTATCTCAGCCTTTGTAATAGAACATATACCCTTTTGTAAACCTTGTGCTAAACTTCTATCACAAGTCGACATTAGTGTGTGGACTCTGGTATATGAATGTCCTTCTATTGGTTTAGTATATGTGCATTACTTTTTCTGTGAAACAATAACAGATAATAATATCAGACTTGTGAGAATGCTCAATGTGATAGTAATTTTATGGCATGTTCATTATGCAGAAAGCTTTAGTACTATTACAGAAAATTCATCTTCTGTGGAGCTCTTGAAAGATATACCGTTCCCAATTACATATTATGCACTTTCAGCAAAAGAATTGGAAGATAATGGATATTGTCACAACCAACCAGGTGAAAAAATTTCTCTGTTGATTTTGTTTCTCATAACGTCCTAAGAATTTGAATTTTTTAAATTTCTGGTTTAATTGTTAGTTTCTTGATTCTCTGAGGAATTTATGCTGGTTTTCTTTCAACTATTCCTGCTCCTATGGGATCTTCTCTGTATGAAATATTTGCACTTGATTGGGGGATGGTATATTCATACGTCATTTTTCATTCGGAGAATATTTTTAATCCTTGATTATAAAATATTATTAAAAAACAAATCCTGAAATGGTTATAATTGCAAAATTTGAAACCAGTAACAACCCAACACCCACCACCCAAACAGGAAAAAAGAAGGAAAAAAAAATCCACTTCTTTGTATCGTAAGACAGTACTTGTTCCTGTCATTTGATTACTAATGTCATCTTGGTAGTTAAATTTACATTAATTTTTTTTTTAATATTTTCTATTGTTAGTGTATCACATGTCAGGTTTTTGAGCTTACAAGAGTGACACTGGTGGATATTAAAGGCCAGTTATGCTCTACCTTCTTTCCCCTTACTCTGCAGAAGAATTTGGTCTCAGCGACACTGGGTGAACCGTTAATATTAATTGCTATCTGTTTCTCTCATTTAGGTTTGAATAGTCTATTGGACTCTATAAGACTATTCAAAATTAAGCTGTGCGAATATGTTCTTTGTTCCTTATATGTTTCAACTAACTCTCATGACTTCTTACAGGTCATGATAGATAAATTGGTTAAACCTTCCAAAGCTGTTGTTGACAAATTGGTTAAACGTTCCAATGCTATTGTTAACTATAACATCAGGTATTTATGATCAGGAACTGCTGTTTTACCTGTAGTTGTACGTTTTCCATTTGGATTCTTGTATTTTGAATTTATGAAATTTAGTTTTTCAATAACATGTGTCAATACTATAGAGATAATAGCAAAATATGAATGATTCCTTCATGGCTTCAGGAAAGTTTGTATAAGTTTCAATGATTCTTGTCAGTGTTGTGAGAATATGTCAGCAATATCATATTCTCTCTCTCTCTCATGCACACATGGACACACACACACACACAAAAAAAGCTTTTTAGTTATTCCCAATTAACAAATTAATTAATTATTGTCATTATTCATTACACAGGTTTAGTGGAATTACATGTGAGATATTGAGTGGAGTTACTACGAATCTTAAAGATATTCAGGTTCATTGGTTGGATTATTATTATTTTTTTAATTTATTGTCCATTGGAATTGTCCATGGTCAAGTGTTGTTGTTGCTCTAATGCTTAATGGATCAATGGTGTAATGTCATGTTGTAATATTGTTATGTGATTTATTTACAGTTGATTCCTGTATTCAGGAAGAATTTCTAAAGCTGGTTTACAGAGAGACTATCCTAGTTGGGCATTCATTGGAAAATGACTTGTTAGCTTTGAAGATCTCCCACAATTTGGTGATTGATACTGCTGTATTGTACAAGCACCCAAAGGGTGCGGATCTTATAAAACTGCACTTCGGTTTCTTGCCAAGAGATTTCTTTCCAGGGAGATACAACAGTCGGGTATTGGACATGACAGTATTGAAGATGCAAGGACTACTATGGAACTGGCTCTTTTGAAGATTAAGAATGGCATGTGATGCATTGAATTTGTATTACAGAACAATGCTGGTTCTTGCAACCCACTTTGGGTAGCAAACATAGCATATTTTTAATGCATTTAAACAGGCAATGATATAATTTAGTTTGAGAACTTAAGAGAAAAAATTAAGGTTTGCTGAATATACCTCTTTGGCTTAGACATGTATCATTTGACTCTTACGTATTTCTCAATTCTAGTTCTTGATATAAATATGTTTCCTAATTGTCACGCATGCATTTGGTTCTTCTCCATCATTTATGCGGACAAAGCTCCTTAAAGTTTTGAGTGACTGGCAAAACCTCTTCTGTCATTGATGATGTTTCAATAATCAAGCAATATGCTTCTGAGTCATCTCATGCAATTCCTGTCTTCTGATGATGAAGCTCTTTCAAAGGCTAGAAAAGAGGTAAGTTGTATAATTAGCTGTCTATTTTTATCTTCCTTTCTTAACTGCTGTACTACTTGTCTAATCTGGTTTGTTTTTATGAAATGCTTTAGGTGATGAATGACCAGGTACAGTTTGTCTGGACCCAGTTCTCAGAATTGAATTTGCATTTCAAGCAACAAGTAGAGGAGAAACAAAGCTGACTAGAAAACTTGCTGAGATGATCCCGACTGTCACATGTGATAAGAAGCTTGCCAACAGGAAAGGCTTTAAAAGCAGTGTTTCACCTGAACTACAATAAATTCTAACTCGCATTGATGCAAGGGTCCGCAGTCCTTATACTGCATTATCCACAAATGCCATGCTCATAATTTGCACTGGACATGGAGACACAGCTATTGTTCATAGGTACATTTTGTTACTGCCTTTTTATTATTCGTCCCAGTTTCTATATTGGCTTCTAAATTAATTGCATTTGTTGTTTCAAATCAAAACACTTGATAGCTGAACTGATAAATATGCATACAATTAAAATTTGCAGATCTAGATACTATACAAAGTAGAATAGAACTCTTCTATCTCAAACCTTTAAATTTCAACATTTGCTTAGTTATTTCATCTTTGTGCTTCTTCTCTTTGTGCATGGATAAAGATTACGGAAAATGCTCACAGAGCAGAGCGAAACCTCAGTATCTCGGGAGATGATTTTGAAGGTCTTGGAAGAGCTTCGGGCTCAAGCTGAAGTTACATTATGTTTTGTTGGCGTTAAGCATTGAAGTACAGGTTTAGCATTGATGTTCCTGTTATTAACTCACGATTCTGTTATACACATGGCACTGACACAACTGTCGAGCCTTCAATTTTGTTGTACAAACAGCAAAATTTAGATGCTGGGGAAATTTTGTAATTCAAGGGCAATTTTATGAAGTTATGCAATTCTTTTTATTTTTGCCTGTCCTTTTTTCATACAAGTGGTTCATGTATTGTTCCTGACATAAGAGTGGAATACATCCAATTCTGAGAATCAGTCGAGGGACGATAATGCATACTTATTGAAATTCGTCGTACTTTGTTGCTGACAAATTTAGGTTGCCTTTTTCTAAGCAACAGAAAGTAACAACATTCTTGTCTGAAGAATTATGCATTTCAACAATTGATGTTCCCTCATCTGTATCAATTCAAAAATCACCCAGAAAAGACCACAGTAGTAAAAAAAAAAATATCCAAAAAAGGCAACAGTAGCAGGAAAGATTATTCATTAACGTTAGATAATTAACAACCCTAATCACCCGGGAGATATTACATCAGCATAACATTAAAAAAGGAGTCCCTGTTCAATCTATGTAGAATTTCAGATACATTACCACACAAAAATGTATTACAACTATGATGCAGTAAATCATTCGACCAAATGCTGAAACGGTAATAGTTTCAAGAATTGCTACCATTTACCTCCATGCTGAAGCAACAATCAAGCTTTTGTCTTCCCAACCAAAATGAAGCAGGCCCATGTCTTCCTTGACCTTGTACCTGTCACAGTATTGCTTTATAAGTTTCCGCATCATATCAATCACGTTTGTGCTCATTGGACATGAAGTGAAGCCAGCCATTGTAATCCTTGCCCTCCATTTCCCCGCAAGCTCGTACCGCTCTATCCGTTCCTCTCCCTCACATGCAACAATGTTAACTATGTCACGTGCCAGACATTGTCGTTCGACATTCATCCTGTCCTGACTCTCCCTTGGGAGAGTTACGTCAAGAGACTCAAACACAGCAGAGTAGTAATTGTAGGCTTCAATAAACCTTGGGAAAAAGGGGGTAGTGTTTGTGTTCACATCTTGTTCAACAACAGTTACAAGCTTTGGATTTAAGCTCTTAACCAACCGGAGTAACTGGTCTCGCTGGTTTACAGTTGAAACACTCTCATCAGGCATGTGGTGAAGCTGAAAAGCAAAGTTCACCACAAGTGCTTCCCCTGGCCTGCAGTCCAGCATTGATGGAGTAACAAGTGAAGTCTTTGAGGGCACTGCATGAAACTTGAAAGGCACTCCAAGTGCTTCTGCTAGCTTCTCAAGTCTTAGCCCAATGATTTGAAGGCCTCCTACAGAACGTTGAACTGACTCTGGATCATCAACCCCAGTCAACCTCAAGAGGGGACGTTTACCAGGCCGTGAAGCAATTGTTTGTATCAATGTTATGTATTGACTACCTTGATTTATATCAAAATCTATTATGTGCACTCTCTTCTCATCCTTAAATGCCTCAATAATTGCACCATTTGCTGCCATAAATCCAAATTTAAAACAAGGGCAGACTTCAAAGAGGATCTGCATCGCTGCAAGCCTATCAGAAGAAGGGGGCTCTTTGCATTTTAGAGCTTTATAGAGAAACTTTCCAGAAGCAGCCATGCGAGCTGCAAGACCTTCCACCATGTAAGCTGCAATCCTCTGAGGAGGGTCTCCTTGAATTGAGACCATCTGCCGGAGCTCATCCACTATCACTGTTGCTTCCCTGATGTTTCCTTCTGAAAGTGCAGCAGCACAATGTATAAGCAACTGCTTAGGAGTCCGAGGAGACGTTTGTGATGCTTCTTTGCTACTGCTGATGCTGCTGAGGTTAGAATCTGAGGATGAAGACTCCTTGGGAGAGTCATGGAATGGCACATTCTGGATAGGGTCAGACCATTCAACATCAAGTTCCATGCTTTGACCAATGGCAAACATGTCATCATCTTCATCACCATTGTTATCATCAAGGAGTGCTCTCTCAAGTTCTTGAAGCTTTAATCTCATAGTATCATCATCATATTCTCCAGGACCTGGACTTTGACTTTCCAAGTAACCTGATTCAGAATTGGACTGATACCCACAGCCACGTCTCATGGATATAGAAGAACCATCCAACGGGTTCTGAGCAGCCAAGGGGAAGCTTGAACCAGCTCTTAGCTGGTAAGAAGAAGCTCCTTGTCGATGAAATGAATCTCCTGAATTGGCAGAACTTGATGGATGCATTACTTCTTCTGTTGGGGAGTCAAGGATGTACTTTTCATAACTCTCACTGCAGTAAGAATCAGTCATGTAGATCATCTTGCACTTATCGGAGCTCAATACTTGAGGAGAGAAAGCAGAGCTCTCGCCGCTCCCCTTCAGAGAGTAGTGCTTTGGATTTCTATATGATGTGGCAGATGGTTCTGCAGAACTAACTAGCGACATTCTTTTCTTTAAAATTGTTCAGCATTCAAGGAAGGCCAGCTGTGCAATAAAAATTTGAGGCCTGTCACACAAATTATCACAAAGATTTGATAGTAGATCATTGTTATCTGTGGAAACAATCGAACTAATTTTTTTTTATTATTTTTTTTGTATTGTGTTGTCAATTAGTAAACATTAAAGAAGTATCTATGATCAGCATTTCTTAGCTAAAATTTCTTTGAAAGCTTTTAGGATGCATGAATTCAGCCCAAAAGAACAAAGAAGGAAAACAGCTCTGCAGGCCCAAATGAGAGGAAGAGCACAACATAAACCAGCCATTGCATATGCAGTGAGTAGCATAAATAACTCAAAAAATATAAAAAAAAAATAACAAACAGAATTCGACAAGAAAACTCCTGCATGGAGAAGTGGTCAGGCAAATTGATCGTGAAATCCTTCAATCTAAAAGTTCAATATGATCTAAATAATTGACCCATTCATGTGATGTGCTCAATGGTGTCTTAATTTAGTGATTTACTGTCCGTTTTGGATTTTGCCCGTTTTAATATATCCTTCTTCCTATTGGATAGATTCCGTTGCATTGCAGAAGGTTTTCTGCAATGAAACCACCACATACTTATAGATTCTCTAAAGAAACTTCATCTGACAAGAACAAACTTTTTTCCAGGAGTTTCGATTTGAAGAGAAGAAAATCGTGTTCAAATGTGGCAATCAAAATCTGAGTTATAGGCAGCAAACTGGCCGGATTTTTCCAATCGGAGAAAGGAATCAGCTTGCAAGAAGATTCTCAAAAAAATCAAAGAAAACACGGAAGAATAACAATTAGGACCAATAAATCATCGAAAAACAGACTTGAAGAAACTTAGGCTCATACCTGATGCGGGAGAAATGCTTCAAAAGGGAACAGCAAAGACCGTATAAATAGTCAAATCCTGCAATTCAGAAGCATCCCAAATGAAGATAAAACTCAGAATTGTTTCTCAAGGAAACAAAAACTTAGTCTTTGACCACGTATTAGAGTTATGTAAAACAAGAATCGGAAACCAAATAGACCGCTTTAAGTTATCGACGCATTTAAAAAAGAAAAAAGATTGGTTGTGAGGTTAGGTAAAGTTGAAAAACAGCAAACCACGAAGCAAACCGTACCAAACAAAAGAAGCAGGGAAATAACCAAACTTAGAACAAGAAAAAAATTAAATAAACAAGTATAATATCATAATCAACAAGACCCAGATAAGGAAAATCCTTACAATAAAATAATATTAGTTTGTTGAGATAATTGGAGCAACCCCAATTCAGGAATCCGAACTTATCAATATTCCACCAAGACTTAAACCCAGTAGAAAAAGAAATCCAGTCTTCTGGAATGTGAGAAAATGCGAGGGAGAAGTAGTGAGAAAATTACCAAATTTCTCTTCTTTTAAGAGAAACTTCTTGGCTTCATCCTACGATGCAGTCCTTTTACCAATTCTGTTCAATTCCTGCTTGCCGACATGTTTCTGCCAATTTGTAGTGACGGAAACTTGTTTGACGGTACGTTGTCATGATCCTATGGTGTGGTCCAAGTGTATTATCATGGATGTTACTGTTGATCCACCAATCATATCCGTTGATTTAGTTGACCATGTTGCATCATCACTATCATGGTCTGTTTACTTTGAATTAGGGTCAAAAACAATGAAAAAGAAAAAACAATTTTATGTGATAATATTATTGACTGATTTTCGAGAATTTAATTTTAATTTAACAATTAAATTAAGTAAATTTGTCACTTTTCTTTATATAAATTCCAAATTCATTATATTTCCAAGAAAAGTTGTTAATTTTTAAATTATATTTGAATCAAATGGAGCAAATCCAATAAATTAATTAATAATTAAATTTTATTTATTTATTATTAAATTAAATTAATTATTATTATTTTTTTAATTGCCAATTCAGTTTGAGTTAAACTTTCCGTTCCATTTCAAATCGACACGTGCTCGCTCTAGTAAAAATGTGCCACGTAAATGAATATGCACGAGTGATGGTTAACTAACTTTTGGGAGACAAATGTACGGTCATGATTTAAAAAAAAAAAAGGCACAAGTGTTGATGGTGGTTAGTGACGTTGGATCAACGTCAGTAAACGAGTGAACGGAAGCTGTTAGTCTGACACAGTCAAAGGTTTTACAGCTCCTCTTTATTTATTTATTTACTCTTTTCATTTAATTTATTTATTAAAAATCTCAATTTGGTCAAATTTTATACAATTTAATAAACTTCTTTCGGTCGTGGATCCTGAATTTCAAACACGCGTCTCGGTGAAAAGACCAACATGTCCTTAGGGAAAATGTCTTTGACACCCATAAATTCACCCTCTTTTTTTTTTTTTTTTTTTTTAAATTTATTACTTTCTTCTTCAACGTCAATTTTTTGAACGAGAGTCTAAATAAAACAACTTTTAAATTTATTTAATTATATTACATATTTTTATTTTTTTATCATTTTTTAAAATTACGGTTTGCAATAAAAAAATTCAAACTTTTTTTTTTAATTATTATAATATTACATATATGACCAAAATACATTTATTAATCTATCGAAATAATAAAAATATATATTATATTTTAAAATTATAATTTTTTAAAGAATAATTTAGCAAACAATAAATTATTTTTCTTGTATTAGATGGATAAATACCANTGACCAAAATACATTTATTAATCTATTGAAATTATAAAAATATATATTATATTTTAAAATTATAATTTTTTAAAGAATAGTTTAGCAAACAATAAATTATTTTTCTTGTATTAGATGGATAAATACTATAAACTTATAAATTATTAATAAATATTTAAAAAATAATTAATATATTAGATTTCTTATCTCTAGCATGGAGAAAAATAATAATTTGAAGGCAAGTGGGGGAGATTCACAAGGGGTACGGAAATTGTAAAAGGCAGTCAAAAACAAACGAAGTAAAAGGTAGGAAAAGTGAGAAATTCTATCAAGAAAGGAAGAAAAAGTCTATTTTCCCGAGAAAATTAGGAAATTATTTGATAATTGCAAATGGGAAATGAATCAAAGTTATCATCAATCATGACATAAAGGAAAATAGTGAAATTAGGCATTGAAAATATTGAAAGATCCAACTTTGTTAGATTAATTTATTAATATCAAGTCTTAATCATCCAATTCCTTATCTTATCCAAACTTAGAAGGATTTGTTGGACTCTAGTTTTGCTAACACATCATCAATGACATAGCAAGATTTAACAAGCAATTAATTTAATTGTATTAGCATCATTACTCATCATGCATTATTGTTAATTATAATTAATTGAAGTTATTGGTGTAGTTTTGTTGGCATCTAATGTTTGGCAAAATCATTGAAAACAATATTTACACTACATCAAATTAATCAATAAGGTCTCTCTGGTATATTCTTTTGTGAAAATAATTGTTTATTAGATAAAGCATTTCTTGTGTTATCATATGATTTTCAATGCATTTTCTACAATGAAATTTCAATACTAATTGAACAAAACTCAATAGCCTAGGAAAACAAAACAAAAAAAAAAAAAACCTTTCTGTCCTTAATCTCCAATAATAATTAAGAAGATATTAAATGATAAATTTAAAAGAATACAATCAATTTAAAATGACAATACATTATATGATTTATCAATCCAACACAAATGTAATATGAAGTTAATAAATTTAGATTAATTTGACATGAGATGATAAATATTTGATCGTGTTTGTCACATAGTGGTTAAATTTGAATTTTAAATTTCTAAACAACAAAATTATTTATGATATAGTTGATTATTTGAGTATATCAAACTATTTCGTATATGATATATATGTTTATTTATGACTAAGATTGAATAGCTTTTAAAAATATGGTAAAATGTATAAAATTATATTATACAAGTAAAATTCATGTTAAGTTTATTGATTATCTAGAATTCATGACATTTTAATGAGAAAAAAATTAATATTAATTGTGTTAATTGTGTATAACATATTATTTCCTATAAAATTTTAAAATAATAAAATTAATATATTTATCAAATAGATTTATATTATTGTATTTACGTCACGAACTTAATAATTGTGTTGGGTTATTATCTAAAATCCTAACACAATTAATAGGTTTGATTTTGTAATAATTAAAAAAAATTATTGTATCTTTATTTAACATAACACGGTAATTTGAATTAAAATTTTTATCTATATTTATATTTTATTTTATTTATAAAGATTATATGTATTAATATTTTGCATTTATAGTTATTTTGAATTTTGTCTTCTCTTTCTTCTTCTTTTTCTTTTTTTTTTTTAAATTAATTTTGGCATATACTTAGTATATTTAAAGACTAAACAAAAATTATATAAATATTCACACAAATTTTATTTATATAAATTAATATAATAATATTTTATATTTGCTTGATTATTTTTTGTGCATTTGGTCAAATGTAATAGAATCAATCGTCTCACCCTTCCTCTCTTTTCAAACTGAGGCTACCACAGATTTCAAAGTCATCTGGTATAACAACTGCTTTCCCTCAATTGGATTCCACCTAACTACTAGAAAAATATATATATATATATATATATATATATGAAACTCTATTTCTTTTCTTTTTTTTTTTATTTTATAAAGAGGTATTTATAAATATAAATTAATTATGATTGGCAGAAGAAAAGAGCTTAGACTAATAGTTGTTTTTAGATCAACTACTTGTCCATCCTAAATATTCTAAAAAGCTTTTAGCAAAATAAGTAAAATATTGTATGGATATATGATTACTATTTTAATAAGATTTCTATTTCAAATAATTAAGAAGTATTGTAGTTTATTTTTTATTTAAAAAAATTCTTGTTTTAAAATTAAATAATATCTTTATAAGATTCACTTATTTAATATAGAATTCAACTTCTAGTTTTAGAAAAAAAAAAGATTATTAAGATCTCTAATAATAGATAATTTTTTTAAAAAAAAAGTTTATTAAAATTTAATAATCTCTAATAATCTATAGCTTCTTAAGAAGAAAAAAATGATCTATTGGAATTTGATATAAATTGCAAAGTAGACGATAGAATCTCATAGATTTTGCACATGTAACACATGTTCCTTCAAATTCTCCTTGCAAAGCTCTTTATCATGATATTTATTGTGTTAGTTTAATCTTTTATAAGTGGAGACAAAATAAAGCATCCATAATAAAGATGTTTACTGTCAGTTCTTGATTCAATACACTTTCATTATAATTTTTGAGTAAATATTTTCACTTTCTTTCAAAATATAATAATATTATTTGATAATTTTTTGAGTTATTTATTTCTCTTTAAATCACTTCAATCTTTATCTTTATTTCTACATTCGGTTTTTTTAGGGGGTTTGCCCCGTTATGGGGCATAGCTGTTACATATTGTACAAAACTTAAAAAATATACCACTTTTACAAATAGCTCATAATGCTACATTTCTTCCAAAACCAAAACTCTTGCATAGCTCGATCTACTATTACTCTAAAAATATTTGCCGTTGAATCTCTCGATATAGAGGTAGAATTTATTGAGTGTGATTAGATATAATTAAAATTTGAGTGTAAAAACAAAAATACTGAGAATATAGTTGTAATAATTTTTTTACATAATAAATTATTATCTCACTATTACCATAATAAATTATTGTCTTATCGTCATTGATAAGTGTGATATTTTTTTTCAATATATGAATTTTTCTAAATAATTGTATTTTGTGATTTATATTTTTCACTATTTATATTTTTATTTATTACTTATTTGAACAAAATTTATATTTTAATTGATTTTCTACTTGACTTGCTAGTCAATATATATTGTAGCTATATAATTATCAAATCTACACATGAATGAAATACATCGATTTAGATGTAAATTTTATATTCTCATTTTATAAATATAATATTATTGTAAAATTATTTATGTAATTGTAAATAAATTAATATTTTTTTAATTTATGTTTGTCATGGTGAGATTTAGGATGTGTTAACATAATAAAAATGTTTTTTTAAACTTTATCATGAAAACGCGAGTTTTATAATCCATGTTAGTCAATAATTGTAGATAATTTAGGCAAGTAAATAAATAAATAATTTATAATAATTTTTGTTTTTCAATAATATTATACTTCTTCTTGACTGATCTATCAAATTTTAATATATTAAAGAATTTGTCAATGAACAACTAGATCATGAATTTTTATAATTGTCAAAATGAACGATTACTTTTATTAATATCCAAATAACAATATTAAATGAATAAATAACTACATACAAATATTAGTAAAATTATATGAAATTATAATAAATTAATATGTTATTTAATTATAAATTTAAATTTTTAATTAAAATGACAAAAAAATAAAATTAGAAAAACTAGTTTAAATGAAATATTTAGTGTTTTATGTTTTTTGTTAATTTTATAAAAAGTATATTTTATCTAGTAGATAAAAAATGAAATATACTAAAAAATTTTAACTTAATGATTATAATAGATCATTTAATTTAATGTTACTTAGTTATTACTTTCATATTTTAATAATTTTTTATTAAATTAATAAAAAATTAATTATATATATATTAAAAAATAAAATTATATTAATTATTTCTAATTTATTCCCATTTCTATCCACCTTTTTTCATTTGAGGTTACCTTATTATCTTATAGACCTTATTTGTAACTGTTAATTATCAAAATAAATTATTATAAGATTCTGAGATTTGTGTCACATGCCTCCCTATTCAGAACCTATTCACAATTGGGCTCCCCACTTAATATGGTTTCAATAATGGCCCTTGATTTGAGAAATTAAATATAATAATATTTGAACTTTGACACAATTTCAGTCAATTTAATTTTTTTTTCCAATTTTAAAATATTATGTAAAATAACAGAACAAAGGGCCTTCTCAATTTAGCAATTTTATTTTTTTTATTTTAAAGAAATAATTACATTATTACTAAGAAAATCAACCATTCATGCAGCAGATGGGCCTTTCTTTGGAACAAATTATGGGCTCATGCCAGCCCAAGTCACCATAAGCTCATAAAATCCAAAGCTTCAACACACTATTTTTTAACTAGTAATTATTATTAATTAAGTTTTAACTAGTAATTATTATTAAATTAAATTAAATTAAATATTTTATTAAAAAAATGAGTGGTAGGTAGTATGTCATACTACTTAGTAATTTATAGTAATAATAACCGTGGCAACTGCCTCCCTTATCAAATTATTTATGAAAATTAATAATAATAATAATAATAATAAATAACAACAATGACAACAACAACATAATAGACAAGCAACTTAAAGACTACTAAACAAATATTTTATTTCACAAATACTGACAAAACGATGGCGTAATTATAGTAATCCATATTCACCTACCTTGATTTTAAGAGCTCCAATGCCATATCCTAATTAGGTATACTTTATGCTAAGCAGCAGGCTCAGAAAACATATTAAAATTGCATTAGAAAAATTACTTATGGTTTATATGTTTATTAAGTAATTTTATTTTTTATATCATTAAAAAAATTAGATAATAAAAGATAAATTTTTATTGATGTTTAATAGTTGCGAAGAAATAATTTGTTTTTTTTACTAGAAAATAAATTTATTTTTAAACAAACACATTCTCGAGCATGCTTTTATAATTATTATATCAATTTCATTACATATATTTGTTATAAAAATAAATTATGAAATGTGTTTTTATAAGAAACATTATTAAAACAAACTAATTTTAATAGAAAATATTCTTATATGTAACTCATTTAAAATTATACAATTTTTATTTAGCTAATAGTCAGATGGTATGACACTCTACAAATAATTTGTTTCTTAAAAATAAACAAGACGAGGATAAAAATTATCTATTTTAAAAATAAAAATACCGCTAAATTCTATAAAAATTAGTCGTGCTAGATAAAAATGCCAATATTAAAAAAAATATAAATATGTGATTTTAAGATCAATAAATTTGCTTTATTAGCTACTTATTCTAAATGAAAAATGCATGTAATTTCTCAATTAATGTGTAGGTAGGGGAATTACAATTAGATGAAAACAAGTAAATATAAATCCGACAATCAATTCAAAGACACTTTTAAGAAAGAACTGTGAAGGTAGCTAAACAGTCATTATCATTCAGGATAATAATTGTTAGATATCAAAATGGAGAATCGAAACGTCGTTGTTTGATCAAACTAATAATTGAATTAATTAATATAATGTTAGAATTAAAAAATCAACAAACAGTCCATGACTAATATTAAAAAAATTAAGAATTAGAATATATTATCATGATAAAATGAGGTTAGTTTAAATTAATAAATGATCTATAACTAGAAGATATGTAGACTCCAACTAATTCAACAAATTAATCCTTATGGGTTACTTCACTTGATGATCAACAATTTTATTTTGTTTTTTTGAGTTGGATAACACGTCATGGTATTCTAAAAGAACTTGTAGATTAGTTGTCTTAGAATTGATTGCTATCTAAGACTAATTCTGAAGAAAATGACCTAGAAATAAAGGAGCTAAGAGCATCAATTGTTCTAGACCTATGAGATGATCAAATTTGTGACTTACGAGGTCGTGTGTTCAAATGGAATTCTCTTTTGATCTATCAAGAAGGTGATGAGTCACGTTGTAATACAGTAGTTGAATGACACAATCTCTTAAGTTTTGTCGTTATATATATATTTTAATTTTTATTATATATTTAAAAGTTGATTTATCGAGAATAAGAAGAGTCGCCATTTTAGAGTATAGCAATTGTACATTGTTTTATATGTCTTAAGTTTTAACATTCGGTTGATAAAAATTTGAAAACGTAGCTAATATCATCATCAACTAGTTGTAATAAAACTCTCCGTCTATTGAGATTAAATGGTGGCAAATGTGTCCAAATAATAAGATTCATTTTTAAGGAGTCACGCGAGATAATACAAAAAATGATTCATATAATTTTTTAAATTATTCGCTATTTTTTTTTAAATTTTAGTACATATCTTAAGTTTGATTTATTAAGTGTATATAATTTTATGTCTCAATTTATTTTATTGTGTTAATTTTTTAAAAAATTTAATAGATAAAAAATTTGGGAAATGTAATGAAAAATTTTGAGAGATTGCAGCATATAATTGGTCATGTATGACAGCTTTGGATGGAGTTAGAATATGCATAAATGAAGCTAGCATCATCATCATCAACTACCCTCTTAAGAAAGTAAATAAATCAAGAATGACAGAAAGGGTAACTTTTGAAAACCTTGAACTTGAGAAGAAAAATGTGGAAAATTAGGGATTGAAGGAAAGGGAAGGAAAGGGAAGGAATGGGTTGAGTCAAAGAAAGCAAGCAAGCAAGCCATTTGTTTAAAGATTTTCTAGGTCTTTCGTACTGATGGTTAAGATATGCAATCAATGTTGTTTGGTGAAGACAATTATTAAGAGTGGAAGACTAAATTGATTCGTAATTTCTCATATGGGTTTCTGGGAAAGGTGAAAGAAAAGGGAATGTGATAATTTTCACATATACAAAAATAACAAAGACATAGGAAGCAAATGAATGTTTGGCTGTACAAGTAACTGAAATGCTTTGATTTCACTGTTTGAAAGCAATTGTGAACCCTTCTATTTATGCTTCATTCATACACACACAATGATACAACATTAATCTTATTCTCTTTAACGGTCTATTCTCTTTGATAGAAAAATTTATTTTTCTTGATAACTAGAGAAAGAAGTTGGTATAATATGCACCTCAAAATAGAGTATACATATATTGACATTTAATATTTAACGTAGTCGTATTTGTATCATTTTAACAAAAAAATATTATAAAAATTTTAGATAAGATCGTTCATTTTACTAAAATCTTTGAACATCTTATAAAAAATGTTGTGATTGATTTTGTCTTCATATGAGACATGGGGGGCTTGTGAACACAGGGAAAGAGCAACATCACATGATATTACTTCCTTCAATGGGGCATTTGCTTTTGCCATTTAGAGGAGACAAAACCATTAAATTCTTGCATACACAATTCAACTACCGAAGAAGATCAAGTCATTTTCAAATTTGAGGTACTATCACCTCAACTTGGCCACTTTCTCATCAAAATATTTCTACATAAAGTTATCCTCCATAATTACATCCATTAATATAGACAGTCCATCTTAATTTGTTGTATCAAATTAATTAAAACTTTTGTATATCAATTATTTATTAATTTTTCTATGTATCTAAATTGCATGAACTAAAAGCAAGCTTGATCACTGAAAGCAACAGTCTAATATTGATCAATCAAACAACTTCAAGACAATGTTAGTAATTCTAGATATATCATTTTATCATACATTGTTAAAAGTATACTCTTGCTAAAAAATTCTTTAAAAATTAAGTAAATTCAAATAAATTTTTTTTTTCAATTCTGATAAAAATGCTAGACTTTATAAATTTTTAAGCCATTTGGAAGGAAATTCTGCAATATTTTTCTTAATGATGAAGCTACTGCAGATGCCAATCAAATGCAATAACTAATCTTTGGAACTCATAGCTGCACTTGTTCATTAACTAACTAAAATTAGAAAAGCAAATTATTTCAACTAATCTCTAAGTAGTTAATCAATGCTAAACTAAATTATTTTCCAATAATTTATCATGGGTTTTTCTTAACCTTTGCAAATTATCAGTAAAAAAAAATTATAGTAAATTGGTACATCCACCAATTACAACGAGACACCCACTTATCTCTGATGTATAGTTTACTTGATATAATTTTGACGTTAATGGATAAACTATTTTAAGTACATTTAAACAAGTGTTTGATTTCGCTGGGTATAAGCTCTCAATCAGTTAAGCAAAGCACTATCATATCAATTACTTAATGTTAATATAATTTATGTTAATCAATTTATTTCTTAAAATTAATTATGTTTCAACATTTGTATTTGACTTGCCATCTGCATGTGGAAGTATGGAAAAAGGCAGACGGTTTACCCATACTTTTCTTGATGCTGTCCTTACACGGCATATGAATAATTAACCTTTAAGTTTGCATTCTTTTATATATAATTCAGTTAAAGGTCTGCTTTCCCATCTCATAATATCATAGTTACCATACTCGGTAAATATTTATTACTGCCGAACTGTCTTTTATGTCACGTCTCTAGTTTTCAACTACCAAATTTGATGGCTCTGCATTAATTTTTGTTTATCGATTTATTTATTACTCTTCGAAGCATGCAAGAATGTGGAGCTTCTGCTAAATTTTTTGCAATTCTTCTTGAGATTGGATAGCTGTTTTGCCTGGCATGCCATTTTAAGATAGATAAGAAATTAAATATGGTCTATGTTCAAATGATCGAGGCATTTTGTTCGAAGACGTTTTCTTTTCATTTAGAAAAACTTTTGGCCCAAAGCTAATAAGAAAGAACCACCCATTTATAAAATCTTGAAATATGAATGATAAAAAATAACCATATGGTTAAAGTTAATTATTTAGTTCAGGATAATGATGTTCTAATTAGAGTGTTACTTCGTCATGTCAAGATGGTTACTTTGTCAGCTTATAAAGTTTGACCTAAATGCTATATCAAGGTTCTTGATCACTTTGTTAGCATGAAATCTTACATTGCAGTTTTGATTGAAAATGGGAAATACATTTGGTATTGTTAGAAGAATTATATTACAAGTACAGCCTAACAATTTAATTATCTCTTCGGCTATTGATAGTTAATTATGCCTCTCACTGATAATTAATAATTAAGTTGCTAATTCTCTACATAGCAAAATTGGATGATGGTGTTGGTGTGCATGTGGGTGTTTTAAAAACTTCACAGTTCCTAACATTATTTTTTTACTAATTTAGGATGTAACAACTTTGAATTTTATCAACCCCATTTGACACCACCCAATACAATTACTTACCAATGCCATCTGCAATGCAGTCCTGATCCCATAACAAGCATCATGTACCAAAAATAGCTAAATTTGATGATGGCATATTAATTTGCATTGATGTCGACCTCCATTCTTTTCTCTTTTTTCCTTTTTTTTTTTTTTTGTATTATTGATAAATTTATTACATTCTTAAGTATCATTTTTCATAACCCATCCGGTTATATAATTCCTTTATATATGTTTGAGAATGTTGTCATTCTACTTAAATTTAAAACAAAAATAGTGTTTAAATGTATAGTAAGCGTCAATGGTAAATGCAACCTTGTTCTTTGATGTTGTAATTTTCTTTTTTCCTTTTCGAAACACCCATTTCTTTATAATTTTTTTACTTCCCAGATTCACTTAAAAGAATAAAACAGAACTACCGATAGAAATTTTAGTTTTAGCTGGGGCTAATTGATCAAATTCAAGTGTGCAACAGCCATGCAGTGCCACACCAACCTTTGCAAAGAAATTAATCCCTTTTTGAATAAGATTACACAATAATTAATAATTGGGATATCTTCTTAATGTAAGAAATTGGGAAGGTAGTAAGCTCCTGCACTAGGAGAGCTGTCCCTTTAATAGAAACTAAAAGGTACCCAAGATCACTAGGTTTGAGTTAACGTAATACCATGGCTTGAAATGGTGCGATAGAGAGAGTGAGGGAGAGAGAGAAGAGTGAGGGAGAGATAGCAGAATACCAAAAAATAGTTGAGAATTTGATAGAGAAGTTCATGGGCCGATGGCATAACAAGAAATATTAGCAGCTCGTTCTATACAAAATACAGATAGGGTTAATATGTCGTGTGAAACCAACAAAAGTGACTTGCCATCCACAACCCTAAACCAACCAAACTTTCGTATTCCGTTGGTGTGCTTATAATTCTCCTGCCTCTCTCTATATATTATCTCCTTGTCGACTTCTCTTTTATTTCTGTGCTTAAATTAATGACAAAGAATTTACTGTTACTACATGTCGTCGGCGCCGGTATCTAGCGCGATGGAGGATTCTGGTGCTGGTTCTAGTGATGATGCAACCAAAAGTACTTGCCCTAGAGGACACTGGAGACCAGCTGAGGATGAAAAACTTCGCCAACTTGTTGAACAATATGGTGCACAAAACTGGAATTCTATTGCTGAGAAGCTCCAAGGAAGATCGGGTAATTAATTTATTAATATTGAAGCTAGGATCTCTCTTCTCTTTCTTCCTCATGAAAATTCTTTCATGTTCTTGCTGCATGATTTGGGGTTTTTTTTTTTTTTTTTTTCATTTTTGAGCCTAGGCAAATAAAATAATGGTAAGCACACAAAATAAGAAATAATAAATTAAAATCAAATTATAGGGTTGTTTAAGGTAAGGTTTTGCTAATTTGATGTATTAAATGATTTTCTCCCTCTTTCTCTCTGGTGTGTGATTCTTGGATCTTTGATGATATAATTGCAAAGGCTTTTTAATTATTGAACAATATTCTGTCTCATGCTTGAACATCTTTTAATTTCGGAAAATTAATTCTGATTTTCTTATTAAATGATATGGTAGAAAGTAATTCTCACTGGCTTACGTACATTTACATATATACATATATACACAACTTCTAATAATTTAGCCCTGGAATTTTCTCTCTTTTTCAGGGAAAAGTTGCAGGTTGAGGTGGTTTAATCAACTTGACCCAAGAATCAACAGAAGACCATTTACCGAAGAGGAAGAAGAAAGACTTCTTGCAGCTCATCGTATTCACGGAAACAAATGGGCACTAATCGCAAGACTATTTCCTGGTAGAACTGATAATGCTGTTAAGAATCATTGGCATGTTATAATGGCAAGAAAGCAAAGAGAGCAATCCAAGTTATGTGGGAAGAGAAGTTATCAAGAAACTCTCATCAATAACTCCAACATCACTACTACTTCTGATGATAATTCTCATGCAAGAAAATCAAGATTTCAAAATTTGTTTAGTTCAAGAATTGGCTTTGAAAATAGTAGAATCTTCGATTTTCGAAACCCAAATACAGATAGGACTTTTGCAGTCTCGCCTCCTAGTTCTTCCTTTTCATGGGCTTTTCCCCCACCAGTAGTGACAAGTTCAAACAACAATTCATCTTCAATGGATCATTTATCAAGAAGAGAGGGGAGGGATTTCTTCATTTGTAGTTCTAGTAATTATTTCGCTCAGGAGAGCTCAAAAGTTTCAGACCAAACTCATAGACACTATTCGAATTCTTCAGTTTATGGCAGCAGCTATCGCGGTGCTAATGCTTTTGGTGTTCAGAATTGCAGGAAGGTTGTGTCAAGTCCATTTGGATTTCTTAAAGTTGATGATGATTATGAAAGCCATCGGATGATCAAGAAGGAGATGGTGAAGTTTTCCGAAAACTCGGCCGCGTACTCAAACTTGATAAGATTGAGTAGCAGTAGTGCACAGCAAGCTCAAGGAGATCACGAATCTATCAAACATCATGAAGAAGTTCCTTTCATAGATTTCCTTGGTGTCGGTATCACTTCTTGATTGCCAAAACACACCACTTTATTTAACTAATTTTGCTCTTTATCTTTTATATATGAGTTTTAGCTTCACGTTTTTGATCTTAGACATATATAATATATGTGGATCACCATGAAGGTTTTAGCAGTTAATAATAATTATCTGTCGATTATTTCAATGTTTGAGCCACAATACAGGCTGAATCTCTAGGCTAATCAAGAATAATGTTCTTCCCGAGGAATTGAACAAACAATGCGCAGCAAAATGGCCAGTCTCATGAATGAATTTATATGTTATATTATATGTCCATGAAATGTGCAACAAGTAATTGAAGATCTTTTTCATGAAACATTTTAGCTCTTAAATCTTTTGATTGATTGCTTAGAAGTCAAAAATGGTATTACAAATGAGAATCTTACGTTCATGTTCCAACATTTAATTAGTTTTTGTTTTCATTTCCAACATATGTAAGATCTGATTTGATGAATGTATGATATGTTGCTGTAAATTAGTTAACAAATTAAATGTGTGGCTAAAAAGATTGTAATTGAGAAACATGGCAGTGACATTCAAACTGTAATGAGTATTTTAGTTTTAATTTGGTCTTGTGGGATAACGCAATCAAACGTAGTATTACCAAAGAATAAACTGCATTGCATGTCTTTTCTATTGAACGGGCCACTGACATTCCAATTCCACACGCCATGCCGGGGAGAGAAAATTGCTGATGAACATTTAAGTTAACTCCTGGAATGGAAAAGAATTCAAGTAAGAAAAAGCTTGACATAAAATCCAGTTTGGTGGGCTGTAATCAGGGGCATTATTAGTCTTGAAACACAAGCTCTTGAATCAGTATATATGCAAACGTGTGCACGTTATAAAATTCAAAACTTATATGTAAATAAACCTAAAGGATCACATAATCAATCTTCTAACTAACTCCGATCATTTTCCTCACTTATTATTATTATTATTATTATTATTATTTTGTTTCTTCTAGCTTGCATTATTTATAGTTTCTTAAACGAGGATTACATGATACTGGAAGAAGAATTGTCTTGTTAATTTATTCATATACGTAACCCTAATTTTCTTCCAAAACTTTCTTCTTAGCTGACATTCATTGCATCATAGCCATATAAAGGCTAGCCACTATATTTGAATATGTACTTGAGTGAAAGTTTGTAAATGATTAACTTGTATGACAATTAAATGTATTTTAATTAAAATAGGATTAGCTTTGGACATTTGGTCAATACCCAGAAACTCATGTATTTGGACAGTTAAATCTATTTTAGTTTTCTTGTCTTCAACAGAAGATCGAAATTGAACACTTGTTTTCTTTTGTGAATTAAGTAAAATTTCATGAATTAACACAATAGGGTCATTATCATCTTCTTATTTTAGTTTTAGCAATATCATAAAATAATACAAGATTGTATTAGAATGTAACACAATAATATTCAATTTTCAAAACTATTATAACCCATACATTTTAATAAATGCTCGACCGAATTGATTATTATAACTTTGAAATTAGTAAAAAAATTATAAAAATACTTAATTTTTTTTTTCAATCCTGCTTTCAAAGTTGAATCTAGAATCTTGATCCATTGGATCTTTAAATCTAAGTTTCCTTGTTGAAGAATTTCAAGCAATGAAGATTAGCAATTATTACTATTAAGAATCAAATGATAATTTATCTTGACTCCATTTTCGTTCAAATTTAGGTTCAAAACCTTGACAATAAACTCAAAATTATATTATCATGTATTTTTTATTCCAAAATATTGATCTTAAACCATCTATTTTCACCTGTTAAAAATAACTAAATCTAAATTCATCACCAGTGTTACAAAATTTGGCTCCTTTTCTCAGAAAAAAAATTGTATCTTCATTTGAAGGAGATTGCCTACCTATTTCTTAATACTAACTTTTTAAAGGAGTTAATTTATTCATTAAATAATTCAAATTAAATTAGGAAAGGAGTTAACTTGTTTGAAGAGGAGTTCAAGTTAAAGAAGGAATAAAATTACGAAAAAAAAAAGTACGAGAGAAGAGATGTGGGTGTTAGACAGTAGGTGCTCTCATGAAGACGAGGAAAGAATTGTTTAAAAATACGAGTAAACTATGATATATAAGAAAAACGATTAAGTATCATAATAATACTTATTAATACTTTTGTAATTTGCGTTAATCAATTATAGAATATTTCTCTCTATGATCTGATCCACCATCTTTTGTTGTTGTTGGCCATTGATGCAACTCTCAACAAAAATCTTTTATTCTCCTCATAACTACTCAAAAGCAAAGCAATTTTGTCCAAACAATCCTCATTCGACTACTGCTTAGTGTCAAAATTAAGATTTAAGATTAATTTGCTGGAAACAAATTATTATTTGGTGAAAATATAATTTTACTCATTTGTCGTTAAATTTAAGTGAATGCATATTTTTCAAAAAATAAAAAAAAAACATTGATAAAATTGAATGGGAAGTTTTTTTTTTTTTTTTGGTGAATTCTCACAAGTATTAAACCCTTTAATTAAAAACACATTATTATAGACCTTAATTAGGTTGAAAAGACAAATTTACTGTTGATTTAACTAAGTAAATATAGACACAAGATACAATCTTGCATTGCATAATGTCTTGCATAAAATTATGCATGCAATTCTCTGTCTTAAAGTCTAATTCATAGAATTCTAATAAAATTACCTATGCTTTTATTAATTAAACTTAAAATTTTTTATTAGTAGTTTGGATTATAAACTAATCATTAAATAAGAGATTTGTTCATTGAAAGTGCTGATAATTTTTTATAAAAGACTTCTAAATTTTTTTTAATATTTTCATTCACGACGCAAAATTTTTTTTTTTGTAATTTGATATAATTTAAAAATAATTTTAAAAAATTTAAATATAATCCAAGTATTTTAGTTTTATTTTTAAAATTTTAATATTTAAAAATGATTTGAATATGACATTTAAAAACTGATTTTTAAATGTAAAGACTCAAAATAAATTTAGTATAATATTTAAAATAAATTTTTATTTACTCATTTTATTATCTGCTGTAAACTAGTTTTTTAACTAACATTTATTCATAATTAAGAAGAGCAATTTCTAAAATATAGAGAAAAATTTAATCAACAATTAACAAGATTTTTTTTAATGCTTAATAAGACTTCTCTATTTTTTCATGATTAACCTTAATAAGTGAATATTTTTCTAACAATTAACTTTAATGAAAAAAAGGTACAATATGCAATTTTGATTAAAAATTTAATCTTGAATTAGAGAGATAGATTAGCAACTTGAGAAGATGTTATTCTCATAATTTGCTAAAGTCCAAGAATTGACTATACGCTCATTATCCAAATACATACACAAGTTACATTTTGGAACCTTATATTTTAGGACAAAAGGATTTCACATTTGTATTTACTGAAAGAATTTAATATCAAATATCAAACTCGTGTTAAACCAGATTTTATATTTTATTATCATATTTATTTAAAAGAATATTTAATATTTATTAAATTTATGCGAATATCTGTAAATTTTTAATAAATTTTAAATTATACTCGTATTATTATTAAATATTAAATTTAAACTTATAAATTATCTAATTAAAATTATAAATTTTTAATATTAGTTTAAAATAAATACATCACTCACATAAAATATCAATTTTATTCAAAAAAATAAAATTCATCACAACCATTTAAAAAATATATAATTATTTTATAAATTCATAATTAAAATATCAAAAATTTAAAATAAAAATTTATAAACTTATGAGTCTAAAATAATAATTATTAAATTTTATATATTTATTTTACTCAATTATATCTAGCACCCACTCAACATAATTTTTATAATAGTAAATAATAATATATAAAATAAATATTTATAATTAACAAAAAAAATAATTAATTTGCCTCGTTAATAATACTTTCATCGTTAGAATATGTGTAATTTTTAATTTTTATTATAAAATTTAAAAATAATTATTAAAAAATTTATTAATTAAGATTAAAATTTGTATAAATAAATAAAAAATTAAATATTTACAAACACCTGTTAAAATATTTATAAATATTATTTACACCCATATATACTCTAAAATTGCTACGAGTTTTATTTTTATTTTTTAAATTTATTCCAAACTCGCTAACAAGCATATTAAATCTGTGTTATAAAAATTAGTTATAAGTGAATTTATCGATAAAAATTGACATCCAGTAATATTTTTCATATAATCACTTATTATTTTAGAGAACACCTATTTTATCTAACTACTTGAGCAACTACCTACTAACAGAAAAATTATTGCCACGTCAGCTACTCGTTGCAGCCTAGTCGGAATTTATAAAAAGCGAAGTACGTCAAAGGAGCTGTTATATTGTTAAAAAGATTATTAAAGATATACTCTCTCAATTAATTTTTAATTTTTAAAAAATACTGTTTTATTGTTAATATTAATTTAAATAAAATGTTGTTGTCTTGAGTATCAAAAAATTAATATATTTAATTTTTCAGAAGATAAGTTTTCGAGTAGAGAATAAGTAAAAAATAAATAAATAAAATAAAATAATATTTTAAAAATTAAAAATTATATTAAATAAAATAATTTTTATTTAATTTTTCGGAAGACAAGTTTTCAACAAGTAAAAATAAAATAAAATAAAAAAATAAAAAATAAAATAATATTTTAAAAATTATCAAACGTGTTTTTTTTTTGAGTATTTTTTTGGATTCTCTATTTTAGAAAATTAAAAATTATATTAAAACGTTATATCAAATAGACCCCCCAAAAAAAATATAAATTTCGATTAAGGTCAAAACACAGCATAAATGTTGGAATAAACAAATGACGGGTACAAATTCTCCAACTGCCTCAGATCATCATCGGGCGATAAAAATGGTGGGGTTGTTTTCATCGGCTTACCTGAAACGACACCAGCGGAGATTGATTCCGTTTTAGAGCTTTTCACACGCTCTCTCGTGGCGCGTACGTCGCACTACCTTCTTGTTTAAGTTACAAATCTCCCATAAACCTTCATTCAAGTTCCAAAATGTCGACGATAATGGCTGCTAAAGCCACTTCACTCCACTGTAACATCACCACAAACTGCTCTAATTTCCGGTCTAACATCCGACGTGGCAGCAGCAAGTCAGCGTATCCAACGGTGAGAATGCAGACGCGTATACACCGTCTGATCGAGGATCAAGGGATAGTGTTGATGCCCGGTTGCTACGACGCGCTCTCCGCCGCTATTGTACAAAAAACTGGATTCAGTGCCGGCTTTATCTCCGGCTACGCCCTCTCTGCTTCTCTCCTCGGAAAGCCCGATTTCGGCTTGCTCACGTACGCCCCCAACATTTATCTATTTATTTTGGTTCCCTTTCATTTTTCCAAGTTCTTAAAAATGTTTATTTGTTTTGGTGTTTAGGCCACCGGAAATGGCGGCCACGGCCAGGGCGGTTTGTGCTGCAGCTCCGACGATACCGATTATCGCTGACGCCGGTATCCGTCAACTTTTTATATTTAGTTTTCAAACTTATATGTTTTCTTAGTTTAAATCACTGTAATGTCACAAGAACTCTGTAGTTGAGGTTTAATATCATCGCGGTCCCTGTAATTTTTTTTTAAACCATAAATGATTACTGGATAAGAGTTGGAAGTTCATATGTTCTGGATGTAAGTAAACTACCTTCCAATTTAATTGGGAATTACTGAGACCAACCCGGTTGTTAATAAAAGCTCCTTATTTTAAGTATTTTAAAAGTGTATGTGTCCCATTTGATCCTTATGTATCAAAAGATAAGTGCTAAAGGTTTGATGGATGAAGGGTAGAACTTAATTTCTGAATCTTTCATAATTATAATGCGCTTGGGATTTAATATTAAATCCTGGTTATCTTATTTCCATGCTTCAGATACTGGTGGCGGAAATGCTCTCAATGTTCAGAGAACCATTAAAGACTTGATTGCTGCTGGTGCCGCTGGTTGCTTTCTTGAGGTACTACATCTTCAATATTTTTTATCAGCCACTAACCCTGATAATTGAAGATACCCATGCCCCATGGTGATCTTACAAATTATTATCTGCATGAAGCTCCTTTGAGTGCATTTGTCTGGCATCTCATCATGTAAATCTCTCAGTGCAAACTGAAATATGGAGGCCAGAAATATGTGGTTCAAAGTTCTGGAATTTTTACTTTATCGGTATCTAGTCCTGGTTATGGATGTTTAGTTACAAACTGAGAGTATGTATGAGCTCTGGCAGTATTTTAGATCAGAAGTGGCTACTTCCATTCATGACTATTCAATCATTGTGTGTTTAGAACAAGATGATGTTGCTTCCTCTTTCTGAATATTTATAAACTGATGTCATAAACATATATGTATCAACTGATGGTGGTTTATATTTTCCTTCCAGGATCAAGCATGGCCAAAGAAGTGCGGTAAGAGTCGAGATCTTTTGCTTTGTTAGATTTGAACAAGTTGAGAACAGATAATGATTTCTTTATAATTTTCTGTTCAGCATGTTACTTATGTTATTGTTTCTCTGCATGTGCTTTCACAAATAGGACATATGCGTGGAAAACAGGTACTAGTCACTCGAATCTTTGGTTGGTTTTAACTCACCTGATTTTGGCAGAGAATATGCAATTTCTTAGTTGAAACCTCAAACTGGTGGGCTTAGTAAAAGTGTCCATTTTCCTTTATCTCCTGGATTATTAGATATAATAGTATGTTGTCAGCCCAAGTTTTAAACAATACATTTCATCAATTTCATCCACCATCTGGCTTCAGATTATACCTGCTGAGGAACATGCCGCCAAAATAGCATCTGCGAGGGATGCTATTGGGGATTCTGACTTTTTTCTCGTGGCCCGGACTGATGCACGAGCGACATCAGCAAAAACTGGTTTATCTGATGCAATTGCAAGGGCTAATCTTTACATGGAGGTGTGCTTTGCATCATTCATTCACATATTTGCTGCATTGTTTTGTGGTTTATAGTTTTATTAATACCTGGGCTCAAATATCTTTGTTTTCCATTTTTGTTTTGGAGAAATAAATTTGACTTTGGAGCTCTGTGCATGTGTATGATTTGAACTTGTAGATTTATGCTATTCTCTCTCATTTACCCTAGTTCCAACTAAGCACGGCTTTTGAATTTTAGCTTAAAGGCTGGTACAGTTTGATAGGTTTTATCTGTCATTTTATTTCAGTGAAAACAATTTATTTTGATTTAACCCACTCTGTTTTTATTGTAAGAGCTGCTGCATCTTCCTATATTGCCTTTCATCACATATCTGCAGGAAATAGAAGGGGTAAATAACACCTAACCTCTTGCTCACTAAATCCACAAAGATTAGAGTGAACGTTGATGTGTTAAAGTTTGGGGAAAGAAATTTTCTTTTTTCAGGCACTTGATCTTGCAGTCATATAACTGCTTAGATTGTAGTTTTGTACATTTTGAAGACCGTTGAAATTCATATGTATCTAACTGTAGTATACAGCATGGAACACCATTTGGATTAACCCAAGAACTGCTTAATTCATGCCAAACTAAATGTGGTGCAGCATATGAAAATTAACATGTGAAATACAAAGTCTCTTAGAAGGCTCTTAAGCTAAGGATTGTTGTGTAATTAACTTTGACAATCAAATTTAACATATGTTCTAGATGGTTTATCTTTAACTATAAATGAAATGTTGCAATATTTTCTCTTACAAAGCCCTGAAATAATAAACAACTGGTAAGCATGCATATATTGATGTTACCAGTTCGGTTTTTATAAGTTAAAAAAATTATATACAATTATGAGAAGCTAATTTTGTATCCAGTCATTGTTTATGAAGAATGGATGAACCTGTCACCATAAATGTCCTTGAAAAAACCAAGGAAACAGTATTTTGATGCTATGTCATCACATTTTTGAAGTAGTTTCCTCCTTGCGCCTTGCATACCAAGGATCTTTGAGCTGCTTATGCTTACTTAAATGTACTTGCCAAAAACACTGCTGTGTTGGCGCAGCACTACGTGATTCGTTCTCCTCACCGTGCCTCCATCCCAACCTTAGGCCCGACAACAGGCTTCCGTGCACTAGCATTAACAGTTTTTCTGTTTCTGGGACAGCAGAGAAAACAGCTGGGGGAGTAGCTTCTTCTACTGGCCCCAACTACTGCAACAGCTGATCTCTACAGCTTATCAGAGCAAGTAGATCACTCACTAGTCACTACTACTTAAGAGCTAAATGAGCAACTTCTCACCTTCTCCTGGTATCATCCCTTCTTTCTGGTCTATACAGTTGACCCATCCCTGTGCAGACTCGTCAAAGCTGTTTAAATCATTTTCCTTTTGAACTGTGTCTTTCCCAACTACTGGTATAACTTGCTGCTTTAACTTTTTCTTGTGCATATGACAACATTCGACCATTTTGTTGTTAGGATGTACAGTCACATATTCGATTTAGTTCTCTTAGGAAAGATGTGTTGGAATCAAACTATTTTGCATCAATGATTTTTACAAGCTCTAAAATTTGATGGATTGATTGCGCAGGCCGGAGCTGATGCTTGCTTTGTGGAGGCTCCAAGGAGTGATGACGAACTTAAGGAGATTGGGCGTCAGACAAAAGGTTATAGAGTTTGTAATATGATAGAAGGCGGGGTCACGCCCTTACACTCCCCTGAGGAGCTGAAAGCTATGGGTTTTCATTTGATTGTTCATCCACTCACAGCCCTCTATGCGTCAGCGCGTGCTTTGCTTGATGTTCTGAAGACGCTGAAGGAAAATGGAACTACTTCAAATCACCTCAACAAGATGGTCACCTTTGAGGAATTCAATCAGTTGGTTAACTTGGAGTCCTGGTTCGAGCTCGAAGCAAAGTATTCAAATTTGAAGAAGACTGTTGAGGCAGAATCATGATATAGAAGATGAAGGTAACCTAACGAAGCAGTTCATGCAAGTTTAAACTGGAAGTAACATGGACAATTTTGCGTTAAACAAATGAAATCTGTCTTTTTGTTAGAATTCATTTCAGTCACAATGGCATGTGGGAACAGGTTGGCACCTTCTAAAGTACCCCATTTCTGTTCCTGAATGAGGACAGAATCTTGGTTCAATTAAGAATGCTGCATTATTTTGATTATCAAAAATTGTGTCACCATGAGTATATAAAGTGCAGAGCATTCCCGATCCTGACCATTGAAAGAAGTTTATTGTTATGCATACAAACTTTTGTTTAAACTTATTATGCACATATATTTGTAATGACATAAAAGCAATTTTTACAAGAATAAAAGAAAATAAATTATTTGAACATGTGACAATATTATGAGATTATATTGTATATAAATGTATATTTTTTGATAGTATTTTTAATATATATATATATATATATATTAATTTTTTATGTTGTTTGGTGAGATGAAATAAAAAGGTTTCAATTTACAATTCAAATTTTATACATTAATTATTTTTTATTTTGATATATTTGAAGGACTAAAAACAATTAAGTCTTTAATAAAACAAAAGATGGCACAATTGTTTATTTTGACATTTTTTGTGAGTTAAATTAAGACATCAATCTTATGTCATTAATCCTTGCAATTCTAAAGTAGTTTGGAATTTTGAATTATATATAATTAATTAATTATAATAATATTAAAAATATATAAAATGAATAAAAATATGTTATTAAAGAGGATTTGAAATTTTTATCTAATTTTTTTATTAATTTAATAAAATAATAATACGTAATATATTTAAAAATTAACAGTTAATATTATATTTTAAATTTTTTAATTTATATCGTAAAATATAAAATTAATTTATAAATTTTATTAAAATATAATTTAAATTATTTATTATTAAGTATGTTATGTATTATTATTTGTCAAAAATTAATAAGAAAAAAAAAGACATGCAAATCTATTACAGAGACTTCCTATCTAACTTTTTTTTTTTTAATTCAAAATTATTGACTAGGAACTTCACGGGAGGCTTTTATATACTATAAATTATTTGGTACTATGCCAGCATGGCAGAACGAAGCCAACCCAAGGTCACGGGCGAGCAAACTATGGTACGCGTGAGCCATAACTGTGCAGCACTATTTAGATAGTGCTATCTTCACTTTCTCGTAGCACTAGCCTCAACTTTACCTTAGACTGCAATCTCTTCTTCTCTTTCTTTGTAGGCCTACTGACTCTGCAAACATCACTCTCCAATCCTCTCCTTGATTTGCCCCGTTTCCCATCTCAACAGCGACTGCACAAATTTTCAATATGGTGGTTATTGTGGGGTTGTAGTTGTTGGCTTCATAAAAAAAAACCCCTTTAAAGTTCAGCATTATTTTGCCAAACACAGGGGAATTACTGTTTGCTTTTCCCCACTATAAAACCATGCACGCCCCATTTGCTTTGCTGCATACTTGAAGCTTTGATTAGTACTTTTCTTATCTTGCTAGTTGCTTTGGTTCAGCTTTTTAAACTTCTGCTAGGAAATGTCTCAGGGAAGAGGCAGTGCAAGCCCTGCTGCAGTCGTCGCCGCTGTATTGCTTATGTGCCTACTGGTTTACGTCGAAAATGTACATGCCGCAACTTATACCGTCGGAGACTCTGCTGGCTGGAGCTTTAACGCGGCCAGTTGGCCTAAAGGGAAGCGCTTCAGAGCTGGTGACACTCTCAGTAAGTCTAATTTTCTCACTAAATTTGGGTTTATTCATCTTTCAATCGTACTTAAGTAACGTGTGCGTGTGTGTGTGATCTCCTTGCATGCGTACAGTATTCAATTACGATCCGATGGTACACAATGTGGTAGCCGTCAACAGAGCAAGTTACGGCAGCTGCGCGACGCCGGCGGGGGCAAAAGTGTATAATTCAGGGAACGATCAGATAAAGTTGGGGAAGGGACCGAACTTCTTCATATGCAACAATGCCGGACATTGCGAGTCTGGCATGAAGATCGCCATTAACGCTGCATAATGAGGGTGACTGCAAATAAATAATAGCTCATTGTTTCCTCTGTCTTTGTCATTGTAGCTTATCGTTTTGATGCTATGGCTAGTTTGTTTGTCTGCTTCTTGTGTTCGTTTGCTTTTATGTTATATTTTAAATAAGAACTTTGATTTTCTCCTTGTATATGTTTCTCCTTGTGGTAATAATGTCCAAATATTTACATTAGCAGCTGAGCATGCATATATATATATATATATATATATATATAAACATTAAGTAGATTCTGCTTAAAATTAAGGTTAACAAATAAAAACACAGTGCAAACATCATAATTTTAAATGAATCCTTTGTGTAATCAGAGATTTAAACCAAAAAAACTTAATAAAAAGAAATTATAGAAATTTATAATTAAAAATTCTTTATTTTTTTTTATGTAATTTAAATGAGATTAAAATTGTATGTACGTACGCGCGCGCGCGTATAATTTGAGACATATACGGACCATAAATCTCAACCATCAAATAATTTCAATATCTAAGATTTATGTATACATAATAATTCTAAAATAATAAATTTAAATATAAGTCAAATTATTGTACGAATAATTTAAATTTTATTAAAATTAATTCTTTAAATTATATTATAGTTATCAAGCATCAATGAAATTTAGCCATTGAAATTACTCCATGACTGATATTTATAGTTGATAAGTTTCTCAACATTTGAGAGATTAGAGATACAAAAAATTATACACAGTTTGCCAAATGATAATCATCCCCTAAAAGAAAAATGTATTTTTTATTTTATTTTATTACTAACTATTAAATCAAAAGCTTAGCTAGTGTGAGGGTTAAATACAATGAATATAAAAATCTTTTATAATCGTTAAATATATTTTTTTTTTACGTCTTTCTTGTTTCCATCCTTGGAACCTTAATAAGTAATAATATCTTCTTTTTTTTTTTTTTTTACATTTTGTCTCTTTTGTTTTTATCCAAAATGGCCTTAAAAATAAGTAAGAAAGGCGAGTTAGTTGAGTCCGGACTCAAGTTTAAAATTAATTATATATAATTATTTATTTTTTATAAATTAAAATAATATTTATTTGTTTGTAGGAGTTTTATCAAATATATGTTTAAGATTTATAGTAATACGCAAAATTTTGTAAAAAAATATACTTAACTTCTTTTTACATTATTTTGACCCTAATTAAAAGATAAATGTATAACAAATTTTATGTAAACTTTAGAACTTGTTAAATATACCTTTTTAAAATAAATAAAATAAAATTTTATTAAAACAATTTTAGTTATATGTATATATATATTAATTCTCTATCAAATTAATTTATAATTTACAACCATAATTTATATTAAAAAATAATTTTATTATGCAAGTAGTCAAATAAAATTAATTTATAATTATAATAACTACATTGAAATATTCTAATTATTAGTTTTTTAGAGCATTTTTAGATCACAATGGTTATATTATAAAATTCAAAAATTTTAATATAAATTATTTGTAAATAATATAATAATATATTAATGATAGTTATTTTAAGTTAATTAAAATTTTATAGCATCAAAAATTTAGAATTTAAATTAGTACATAATATAAATAAATTAAAATATTAAAATATTAAAAAAATAACTAAATTAAGTTTTACTTACAAAGAACGAACAAAACACCGTAAAAAAGGGATAAAGTATATGGTTTTAAAGTACTTATTGTAAAGTCATATTACTACAAATCTCAAATAAATTTTTAATAAAATCCCTCCATTTATATCAAACAATTTCTTAACCCTTATGTATTAAATGATATATTTCTTGTTTATATAAATAGAGGAAAAAATAATTTTATTTACAAAAATTAAAGAACTTAAGGGACCTGGATGTTATTATCATAATTATGTTAGGAAAATTACTAGCTGGAGAAATTGTAGCCGGTTGACTTGATTTCACTCGATGAACAAAGACTTCGAAAGCGGCCTCGACGTGCATGACCCGACGAGCGAGGACCTATTGTTTACCGTCCTCCCGGAGCAGAAGGGGACATGAAATTGCCAAAAACCATCAATTCTTTTTTTTTTTTTTTTCTTATCGCTGCAATGACATCGACTTCTGTGGTTTATTTGGAAATTCTCAATAGTTCGGTATCTAGAAGTCCGCACCATATCCTATTTTCTTTCTCTTCTCCTCCTCGATCACCATCTTCATCTTCTCCATTTCCTTCTTCACCTCTCTGTTTTATCTGCAACAAAACAATTAAACAGAAAATTAACCATGAATAGAGAGCAAGAAGAGACGCAATTTCTTGGGATCTTTGGCATTTACAAAGAAGCTTACAAGGTAATCTTCACATGGCGAAAAATCTTCAGCCAAATCACTCTTGCCCTCATCCTTCCTCTATCTTTCATCTTCTTGGCTCATATGGAGGTTTCCAATCTCCTCTATAGAAAGATCAGAAACGACAAAATCAACCAACGCTTCACTATAATCGGTTCGTCTAAGTACGACAAACTATCCCATGTTATCTCCTCTGATCGAACCTTGTTCTAGCTTTTGGAAGCCGCATACTTCACTTTCTATCTCATCTTGTCTCCGCTGTCAACATCCGCCGTCGTTTAGAAAATCGCTTGTATTTACACAGGCAAAGAAGTGGCTTTCAAGAAAGTCATGAGCGTTGTCCCGAAAGTGTGGAAGAGATTGATCGTCACATTTTTGTGTAGCTTTATCGCCTTCATTGTTTATCGCTCCGTTGCAGCAATAGTTGCAGTAATAATCATTGTTTTATTGGGAGACTTGACTGGAAATTCGAATATTGTCTTATCATTTTTAATTGTCATATTGGGTTTATATTTAGTAGGATTTTTCCACCTGACAATGATCTGGCAATTAGCCGGCGTTGTGTCTGTGTTGGAAGAATCCTGCGGATTTCCGGCGATGATTAAAAGCCAAGCATTGATGAAAGGAAAGATGTGGGGGCGGTGGTCATATTCTTCAGGCCGAACATTTATCTTTACATTGTTGAAAGAATTTTTCAGAGGCTGTTTGTTCATGGATGGTCATTGGATATGGTGAATAGATTTTGTTAGGGGATTATTTGTTTGTTGTTGCTTTTCACGTTGATTTTGTTGGGACTTGTCATTCAGACAGTGATCTACTTCGTCTGCAAATCTTGTCACAATGAAAACATCAGCAAATCTGCTTTGTCGAATCACCTTGAAGGTTACCTTGGAGAATATGTTCCATTGAAGTCCAAGGATATTCAACTAGAGCGCTATGATGTTTGATATGATTTATAAAACTTAATAATATTTGCTGTAACAGTTTCTCAGAATTAAGTTATATATACTCCTAATGCTCAGGCTCTATCTATTAATCAATAATTTCTTTGGTTGTTGCTGTCTTCGTATTCTATGTTGAACTTTCTTCAATGGCTACGGTTGCTACCAATTGGGTAGGTAACTCTTGCTACGTGGAAATGAATTGAAAACCCATGTTTATGACTTTTATTTTTTATTTTTAAATTTATAATAAAAAAAAGTTTAGCCCAACCCTAATTTGGTATCACAATAATGACTTGATATACTAGTTGAATTTTAAGATATTCTTATTCTATCAACCATCCTTTTTAATAATCTAATATGATTCAACAATTCTATATTTTGTTTTTTTTTCCCCTTTTACATGGTCTAGTTAATTGCACAATTTTCTTTCAAAGAAAACTTTATAGGAACTTTTCAAGAAAATTATTTTACCCAAAAAGAGAAATATCTTTATGAATGATAATGGATACATCTAATTGTTTCTCAATTTTCATCCCGAATTACATGCTAATTTTAATAATAAATGAGAACGAGATTTTCATCCATTCAATAATAAAATAAGGCAATTAGTCATTTTAAAAATTGTAAAATATATCATTTAATTGATCATGGTCAAATAAAGTGAGATAATTAGTTAGAATATTTAGATAGCATTTACTGAAATTTGAAGAGTCTAGAACATGAATCTTAAAGTTTTATTTTTTTTACTTGAAATTAAACTATAAATATTTAGATATTTTTAAAATAAAAATCTAAAAATTTTACTTTTTTATTCTTATAAATTTTTAAATGTTACGTAAATAATAAAATATCTTCAAGAAAAATTTATACACAAACATTAGCATAAGATATTAGGAGTAACTAGTCTAGTTGAATTTATTTCTGAAAATTAAATATATTTTTTCTTTCTAAAATTGAAAACCCTTTGGTATTTTGTTTTCAATTGTAATTTAAAAATAAAAACAATGTAATTGGTTGAATATTTAAAGAGAGGAATGTGAGATGAGAAATAACAAAAAATAAGATTAAAAATATGTATCTATTAGTAGTTTCAACTTCACTTCACTTTACCCAAAAAAAAAAAAAGGATTATTTATTTTTTCATAAATCATTTCCATTATTACATAACAAATACAAGTAGAACATTTCATTTTCATTTTATTTTTGAATATTTTTTTTGATAAAAATTAAATTAAATTCTATCTCAATTTTTATAATGATCCTTCTCAATATTCATTAGTTGATTTATAAGGTAAGAATTTAATCCCAATGAAAATCAAATTAATCTGTCATTTGATTTCTTAAAGGTGAATCCTTTCATTATAACTATTTATTTGTATTATTTTGTGATTTATTCTTCATTTTTTTTTTCTATAAATCAAAGTTTTGTAAAACATATTTAATAAGGGTCGAAATATAATATTTTTCACCATGGCAAAGTAGGTTTAAAATCATGGGTTTTGTATCGAATGTTTAAAAACACTAGGATTAAATCAAAAATTAAATCATAATTCTTTGCATCCACATGATATATTCATTAATGAAATCGGATTTGCAGGTGAATCAAAATGTTAAACAACTTAATCTTTATAAAAAATTAAAACAAGATCTTCATAAGATAGATCACAAGAAAAACAATCAATCATTTCTCTTGTTTTCACTCGAAGCAATAGTATTGTCTTCTGCTATTTTATTTTCATCACTATAAATACCAAACAGTCTTTGACTCCGAAACTCAGTACAATACAGATCATTTCCTTATCATTCCATTGATTTCGGAAATCCTTGATGAGCATTCCAGTTTTTTTCTTGCCACCTCTAGATACTAACCAACCAGAAACAATTACAATAACAAAATTAAACAAGAACAACATGACAACAAAATTACAAATGTATTTTGTTAATATTTATGAAACAATCTGAAACAAAAACCACCAAACTAGGCAATATATTTGTTAAATCGAATGGAAAATGTTTTTGAGAAACAATAACAAAAAACCAAAAAAAAAAAATTAAATCATGGATATCTGTTGAAATCTCCTCCGTCAAAATACAGTATTTTATCAGTGTTATAAGTCAAGAACTTGTAGTTTTAATCCCACAAACACAGAAGAAAATGGGAGAAGAAAATGTTATCATTGCAGGAGCAGGGCCAGCTGGTTTAGCAGCCTCTGCATGCCTTAACAATTTGAGTGTTTCAAACGTTTTATTAGAAAGAGAGGATTCTTGCGCTTGTCTTTGGAAGTAAAAATGGTGCGAAGGATCTCGCAAAGGAGTTTTGCAAGCTTCCCACATGCCTTTCCCGCCAGATACACCCAGATCCATCCCAGAAAAAGGTTTCTTCAATTACTTGGACAATTACATATCACATTTCGGGATCAACCTTATATATTATCGGTATGTCTTGTCGGGATATTGCGACGAGAAGCGAGCAGCATGGCGCGTTGTGGCCATAAACATGCCTTCAAATACGCACGAAGTGTATTTTGGGAAATTTCTTGTGGTTGCTACTGGTGAAAATAGTGAAGGTTTTATTCCGGAGATGCCTGGGCCGAATAGGTTTGAAGGAAAACGAGTTTTGGTTGTTGGTTGTGGGAATTCGGGCATGGAAATTACTTATGATTTGTCTAATGAGGCTGCCAAGACTGCCACTGTTGTTCATGGCCCGCCCGGTACATACAATTTCTCTATTCATACAATGCTCAGATTGGAAAAGTATTCTGATCCTGATTAAAATAATTGAAAACACAATCATTATCTTCATTTTCTTGCATATTTAAACTATAAATGCAACTTTTTTTTTGAGTACAGGCGCATATTCTCACCAAGGAAATAGTGTGGATAGCGATGTCTCTGCTGAGACTGCAGCTCGCAGTGAAAGCAGTGGATAAAGCTACTGTCAATCTTGGAAGATTAGTTGATGGAGATTTGTCCAGGTATGGAATTCGAAGACCAAAGCAAGATCCATTTCGTCTAAAGGGAATAACAGGTCAATCAAGCACCATTGATGTTGGGTGTACAAAGAAGATTAAGAAGGGAAAAATTAAGGTATTCTATTCAATTCCTTTCGGTTAGGGGTGTTCAGGTTGTTCGGATTTGTTGGATATGATCCATCACTTGATGAATTGTAATTTTTTCACCACAATCCAATTCACCATATGATAAAAATTATTCGTAACAAATTTTTTTAAAAAAATTTATTTGTCTCATAATAAAAAAATAAATAATTATATAAACTATGTAATATATTTTATTTAAAAATATTATTTTATTAATTTTTAATCAATTAGATTACGTGAATATATAATATAAATTCATGACTCGATACATTATTAACGAATTTTTCAGGAAAATTTTTCAATTTCTCTTTTTTTGATGTTCTTCTCTTGTTTAGTTGCATTTTTCGTAGAAATTAATTGAAATATTGCAAGCCCATGAATGTCTTGTCTAGGACAAATAGAGACATCAAAGATTGGATACATAATACTGAAACTTTTCTCTTACAGCAAACCCATAGATATCATCTTACCGTTCATTCTAAATACTCTTGGTTATAACCTAGAACTAATGGTTAGATGTCCGTAGATTTATTAGCATACTTGTGACTTATTTGTGACTCAAAGCCAAACTGATATCATTTGCTATGTTCTGTGCATCATCCGAAATGCCGGCCAATCCTCTTCCGGCGAATCCTGCGCAATAAAGTCCGTTTTCCCCTTTCCATCGATTAGGGCAACTTTCTTTTGGCATACCATGCTCGTTGAAAAGATCTTTGCCATCCTTTACGAGTCAGTGAACATTTCATATCAACGAATTAATCAGATAAAAATATAAATAACGAGGTATATCCGTCTCATCTAAACTTTTTATTTTTAATAAAAAGAAAGAATGAATTATTGTACCTTAAGCCAGTCTCGCACAGTACTTCTGTAACCGGTGGCGAAGATAATAGCATCAAATTCTCTGATCTTTCCATTTTCAAAGTTTACTTTGTTTCCATTTATGCTCGTTATTGAAGGAAAAACCTGTCGTTTATTATTATTTTTTATTTACATCAAATTATTGGAGAGAATATAAATTTACGAGTGAAAATAATTAATAACATACCTGAATTTCTCCAGTTCGAATCTTGCCCATGGCACCAACATCAATGGTTGGGGTTCGACCAGTTGTGACTTTAAGATAAAACGGTCCTTTTTTGGGTCGTTCAAGACCATAAGTGAAAGTATTACCAAATCTTATTTTGCTCAGCATTACAGTGATAAAGTCCACTAATTTGCATGGGAGGAATTTCAGAAGAAGCATTCCTAGAAATACAATTTCCCTGGTGAGAACGTGTACCTGAACAAATAGACGAGAGAACATATATATTATTATTGCATGTTTTATAATTCATAGAAGGTTGTACATTTAACTTGTCAGGTTTTTCAAATATTTAGCGGTAGAAACATACAAATTTCGAGCAATACAATAGCAAATTCAATTCATACATGTTTCGATAAATTACTGACCACAAAAATATTCATAATACTCAAGTTATTAAGAGAGAGTTGTTACCGGGCTACGGGCAACAATGGAAGCACAGGCACCAAAATTTGAAAGATCGTAAGCAATTTCCATGCCAGAATTCCCACAGCCAACCACCAAAACATCTTTCCCACAATATTTGTTGCCGTTCTCATATTTGCTGGAGTGCATGTATTCCCCTCCAAACCCATCTAGACCAGGCACTTTCGGAATCAAACCTTCACTATTTTCACCGGTTGCAACCACAAGATATTGCGCAACATAAACTTCCCTAACATTTGAAGCTGTATTCTTGGCCGTCAAGAGCCATGTTTTAGCATTTTCGTCATACTTCGCTGATTCTACAGACCTGTTATATCTGGGGTTTATCCCGAAGTGAGATTCGTAATTGTCTAAATAATTAATGAAGCCAATTCTGGGGACAAAAGTTGGTGCATCAGACGGGAATGGTTTGTGCGGAAGCCCGCAAAATTGCTTTGCGAGGTGCAATTTCAAGCGATCGTATGCCCTCTTTTTCCATAGAGAAGCACCACAATCTTCTCTTTCTAAGACAATGTTAGGGATAGAAAGATGGTTTAGACATGCAGATGTTGCTAGGCCCGCAGGTCCTGCTCCGACAATTACTACAACCTTTACTGGAAGAGCTTCTTCCATTGTATAAAGTTTTGTTTGGAAATTTGTCACCATATTTTAAGAAGACTTTGTATCATTATATAGAAGATTTTCTACCCCATTTTTTTTAATACTAATTTCCTAAATGAATTAACTTATTTAAGGAATAATTCAAGTTAAATTGAGAAAGGAGTTATTTTATTCAGAAGGATGCCAAGCTAAGAAAGATTTGGACCACTATTAGTAGCTCTATTTTTTTAATATTAGTTTTCTAAAATAATTAACTTATTTAAGGAATAATTCAAGTTAAATTAGGAAAGAAAATAACTTGTTAAAGGAGTTCAACTTAAAAAATTGAATAGGACCATTACTAATAGAAGAAATAACACCCTCTATACCATTAGAAAATCAATTTAAGGTATGTGGGACGAGAGAAATACGAGAGAGATGTGAGGAGTTAGACGATGATTGCACTCCATTAAGGCCCGGGAAGACAGATTTAAAAGCACTACATGGGTGTTAAAATTTTGAGAAAAATAGTCAGCTACAATAATAATTTTTTATTAATAATTGTACCTTCGTAATAATTTTTTATTAGTAAATTATAATAAATTAAAATAAACGTAATTTTATCATATATTTTTTTTTAAATTTATAACAATTTTAATTTTATCAAATTTTGTTAAAAAATACACTTCTAATTATAAAAATAAATATATTTATAATTTATATATTTTTTATATAATTAATAAATAAATTATAAATATATTTACCTTTTAGTTGATTTACAATTAAAGTAATGTATTATATATTTTTTTATATAATTAATAAATAAATTATAAATATAATTTTCTTTTGATTTATAATTAAAGTAATGTCAAAGAAAATTAAGGGTATTTTTTTTTATAAAATTTATTACGATAAATTTAATATTTATAAAATGCCTATAATATATTTTTTTACCTATATGGAAAATACAAACTTAGGATTCTCCAAATGTAGCGTAGGAAGCCCAAATTAAAAAGAAGTTATTTAATTTAACCACGTAGTTAGTGACTAACCCATGTCATTAGCTGGACTAATCAATTTTAATAAACGTTTTTCTAAGAGTTTACCTAAACTAGAAGCAATCTAAGATCACAACCCATCTGTTTTGTACATCAACGGCTGTAAACATCCCTTACAACTTAACGCTGTACATCGCAAAGTACGGGATCCTTTCCTTTAAACTGCACGGACAGAGACAGGAACGCATTTCAAAGGAAGAAAGAAGAAGACTTCAGAGTTTTCCTTGCGTCTCTGTAAAGTGCAAATTTCTCCTCTGCTTTTGCTTTTCCTGCTTGGCCTTCACATTGCTTAATTTCTCTTATCAAAGCAACAGCTTCAGATCCAAACCCATAAAAAGAAAATCAACCCAGATTTTAGACTCTGCTTACTTTGTTGTGTGTGAATATTTCAAAGGCTGAAGTTTTCGTTGGTTTTGATGGGTTCGTCGACGAATCAGCAAGAGTTTGATTACTTGTTTAAGTTGTTGTTGATTGGAGATTCTGGGGTTGGCAAGAGTACTCTGCTATTGAGCTTCACTTCCGATACTTTTGAGGAGTTGTCTCCTACCATTGGTAAGTAAAATTAGCTTTTCCTCTTGCGGTTTTTTTTTTCCATTTCTTTTAATTAGATTAAGAGATGGGAATTGAAAATACAAAATGTTTTATCTTCGTAGGCGTGGATTTTAAGATAAAGCATGTTACTCTTGGTGGTAAAAAATTGAAGCTTGCTATTTGGGACACTGGTAAGTGATTTATACTTTCGTTTTTGGCAATATTTACTTGTGTGTGTGTACATGCATGTTATACAAGGTCTTGTTCTTATAGATTTTTTTTTTTATTGTTTAAATTATGCTTGGTTATCAAATAAATTTATTGGCTTTTGTAAGGTAATGACCTATTGCAATTTGGCTAAGTTCATGTGATATTATTCTAGAAGTGAGATTAGGATACTTTATTCTGTCTAATATCTGTTGTTGAGAATTAATAGATCATGTGATATAAAAATATTGGAGACAGCTACACTTGAGGCTAGATTGATCGATAAACAATTCATGGAATAACTATTTTTTTCCTTTCTAATTGAGGGAGATTCAATGGAGAGGATAAGAATATATTGGTGATGGAAAGTGCTCTTGGTGGTGAGTCTGTCTAGTTTAGCTGGTATGGTCACTTCTTGTCTTATGAAAGAATGGGGGTCAATAAAAATTCTGACATTTTGGCCATACGTATCCAATATTCTGCATTGTATATATTTTATCTTTTTGAAATGATGATTCATTCTGGATAAGATATTAGCTTCTTTTTTCCTTTGGTTTTTGCATGACCACAATAACAGAGTTAGAATTGGCATTGTTCATTGTTCATTGTTCATACCCAATTCCTTTACGGTGCAAAGAATTCTTTTTATTTTTTTAATCTTTATAAATTAAGATGATGAAGTGAAATGTCTCTATTTTGTCTTTAATGCAGCTGGACAGGAAAGATTTAGAACACTGACTAGTTCATATTACAGAGGAGCTCAAGGGATAATCATGGGTACATGGTTTCATCTTATTCATTATTTCCTTGTATTTTCTCACTAATTATAAAGACTTGACGCATCAACCATAAAGTATAATACACTCGGCATCCAACTCCGTGGAGGGTTGTAACTTGTTTTACCTATGAAAACTAAATTTCTCAAATTGTCTGGTGCTCTTGTTAAATCCATTTGAATAGCATATTCTTCCATATTTTAACTTTTCTTACATTAGGAACATTTTGTTGATGCAACTAATTGCTTTTTGCAATTGGTACAGTGTATGACGTGACACGACGGGATACATTTACCAATTTATCTGACATTTGGGCTAAAGAAATTGATCTGTACTCAACAAATCAAGATTGCATCAAGATGCTTGTTGGAAACAAAGTTGATAAGGTATGTCCTTGGAGGATTATTTTACTCAGGGTTTTGAAAATTGTTGCTATTATTGCTTAGTTGGTAATTTACTCTAGAATTCACTGATATTATGCTGACTCGTGGACTCTTTAGACGTTACCAAGTATGTTTCTTAAATTTATCATGATGTGCTGTCCCTTTAATGCTATCCTCTGCATAATTATACAGGAAAGTGAAAGGGTTGTGAGCAAAAAAGAGGGGATCGACTTTGCTAGGGAATACGGTTGCCTTTTTCTTGAGTGTAGTGCAAAAACTCGAGTCAATGTGGAACAATGCTTTGAGGAGCTTGTTTTGAAGGTATATCTAATGCCAGTCCTCCCTTTTTTTATTTAAATCAATGCCTTCCTTCACTTCTCTTCCAAGGACGCTCTTTTGGTGGATGCAAAAACATAAATTTCTACCACTCTCGGCCTCTTCTTTCATTCCCACTCTCTCATGTACTTATATATAAAAAAATACAGAAACAAAGTACACACCAGAGTTTCTTTTTTTTCTTAATTTACCTTTTTATTTTGGCCAATTCTTTTACACTGATTCAATTAATCTCGAATACACAAGGGTAGGGTTAGCATGGGCGAGGATGATATTAGTAAAATTGGCCAAGTTGACCATTATGTATGGCATTGACCAAGGACTCTTCTCACTGGTGATTTTTATGTTTTGTTTTCTGGTGGTCTGGTGGACTTCGAAATTTACATGTTTTTTCAAGATATGCAAGAAAGCTGTAGTAGAATCGTTTAAGGACATTGGAGAGATGAACAGTACAATAGAGATAAAACAAATAAAAAAAATGATTTTTAACGAGCATGCATACTATTTTGATTACATAAATGTTTCTCTTCTAGAAATTTTGTGTAGTATTGTACCGGTTTTTCTTCACCGTGGTCTTTATGTTTGTAGAATTTGATGACCCGTTGGGATGTCCATTGAAGTCTAATTTATCATGCTTAGCATAGCTCTTCAAGGCATGAATTCGTGCATTTTTTGAAACCTCTCTTTCTCTCTATGCATGCCCTTGGCAATGACAATCATTGAGATTCAGGATCACGCACACAAAAAATTTAACATCTTCCTTGTACAGTTTTAAATTACAGTTAGCTTGATTGGTGATAGTTAATGTTGCCTGCAGATTTTGGATACCCCAACTCTATTGGCTGAGGGCTCCAGTGGTGTGAAAAAGAACATATTCAAAGAGAATCCTTCGCCCTCTGAAGCTTCAACTAGCAGTTGTTGCTCGTGGTGACGGAAGGTTTTACTATTTTCAAGACTTTCCTTGTTCAAGAAACCTGTTTGTTCTACAGTGTACCCTATTTTGGTCCTCTATCCACTCTTGGATCAAAAGTGTTTGTCACTCCTAACAGTTAATGTTTCATTCATTCCCTCTTCTCTTCCTTTTTCCTATACTCTTTTTACAAGCAATTTCCCTTTCTAGGCCAATTGGGTGGTATGGAATGTTCATTTGAAATTCAATAGACAACAGTCTTATTTCTCACCCATCTATATCATGATTTTCAAGGTTTTGGCAATGTCTTTTTTTTTTTTTCTTGGTTATGGTGATAAATTTTACAGGAGCTAGAAATACAGAATATCAACAAGAATATAAGTTGGCGGGCATCCTTCTTTTACAAGATTATTTTTTAGGGAAGACGGAAATAGGGATTTCTTATGAATTTTCTTTCCTTTGTGGGAGGAAGTGAATTATGATCCCTCACGTGAATTTTTATTTTCATATGTTTAAAATTTTAATTTTTTATATATATATATATATATATTAAGATTTCATATAGGAAAATAAAATAAAATATCGAATTATACTGAGAATTAATTCTTAAAAACACAGCTTCAATTTTTGTCTTGGAATAATAAGAATAATAACGAGTCAAACGCTTATCCTACGGCAAGATCAAGACATGTCTACGACAGCATAACTCTTGTAAAAAGGTCAAGACAGTCAAATACCTATAATAACGGTGACATAATAACATGGGACCCGAAACGCATAACATCGGGCAATGGAACTCCTCGGGAAGAAAGATGTCTACGGTCCCTTATTCGGTTAATAGTAGGTGAAAATCGAAGCCATTCATTGATATATAAAGCAAACAAGAAAACAAGCCATACACAAAAGTAAAAAAAATGCGGCAGCATGAATGAAACTAAATCAGAACTTATGAAAACAACGCCGGTAGCAGAAGTTGTAGATTCAAAGGCTAATCTGACGGACCCATCAGCTTGTTCTTCTTCTCTTTCTCTCCAGCCGCTCTACGTGGTGGATGCCGATGTCCCACCATCGAAAGAGATAATGATGTCGACAAGGAATCCAGATGCCGTCTTCAGTGGCGGCGGCATGAGGTTTCTTTTATTGTTTTAACTCTTTTATCTTTTTTGCTTTTGTTGTGTTTTATGTTTAGTTTTATTAATCCAATGGGCATTTTTTAAGTGAAACGATGAATGAATAAAGGATTTTATGATTAATGTTCTCTGTTGATGAAATTTATTTGGTATTTTTTTTTTCGTTTAGGTTTGTTCTGTTTTGACTATGTTGTTGTGACTTGTGTTGGATGTATATATAATCTATTAAGTTGTTTACGGTGTTTGATTGATCTTGTGACTGTTTAAAGCATCAAATATGTGCAAAGCTGACAATGAATGTAATGCTTTTGGATATGGATACGCACATCTAGCATTTTTTTTTTAAAATTTTTTTCACTGTTCTAGCTTTAAACAGCAACAGAGTTAAGTCTTGAGGTAGTCATCCTGGATTGGCAAAGCAGAAGATACGGGCATTTTTAGCATAATATTGTTTTTCATGTATTGATCTTGTATCTGCACAAGCTTTATATATGCATTTTAAGAATGGTAATCCCAGTTAGGTGGATTTTTGTCGGGCAAATTTGTAAAAAGAACACTTTTTTAGAGTTCATCCTGCTATGGAGTGGTGGTCTAAGTTGCATAGCCTGGTAACTATGTATTTTATTCCTTTGTTAGCTTTCTGACTGGAAGCCGAACTGCAAAGTTTAGCTATGGATATTCCAGTTTCAAAGGTAAAAGAGCTTCAATGGAAGATTTTTATGAGACGAGGATATCTGAAGTTGATGGTCAGATGGTTGCTTTTTTTGGTGTTTACGATGGTATGTTGTTGCCTCTATGGCGTTCTTTCTCCATACTGCTATTCTGTAGATGACGGGGATTTCCTCCTCTTTCTTCTTTACATGTTCTAGTTTCAAAACAGTGTATAAATTCTTGGCCAGGTTCTGTTTCTGAACGTTCTGTATCTGTCTTACATTTTTTGTGGGTTCTTAAAGGACTCCTTTTCTGTGTTTAGGTCATGGAGGTTCCAGAACTGCTGAATATCTTAAAAACAACCTATTCAAAAATTTAAGTAGCCATCCTGATTTTATCAAGGACACAAAAACAGCTATTGGTAAGAAATTCTTGGAACTTTTAATTCTTTGTAGCTATGAAATACATGACTTTGTTCCAATTTTTTTCTTTATGGATCATCAAGGGGGCACAAATTTTTTTATTGCAGTGGAAGTTTTCCGACAAACTGATGAGAACTATCTTAATCAAGAGAAAGGCCAGCAAAGAGATGCTGGTTCAACTGCATCAACTGCTGTGCTGTTAGGGGATCGGCTGCTTGTTGCAAATGTTGGCGATTCCAGAGTGGTGGCCTGCAGACAGGGCTCAGGTTGCTGTCTTCTTTATGGTTGAACTTAGTAGTGTTATGCATGCCATGAACTGTAACACTATTTTTGGTGGAGTGGAATTAGATCTTTAGAACTGGAATTGGATTTATGAATCACTACTTTTCCTAAGAAGGAAACATCCAATTCCACCTAATTCCAGTTGTATGGCCTAATTAAATGCTGCCAAATGCAGCTTAAGAGTGTTGGAAATCAGTACAAAAAGAAAATGTGAACTGGAAATACCAATGTGTGTCTAGCAATGGAATTTTGTTAATAGTCTTGAATATTAAATGAGGATTATCTGTTTCATTACAGCAATTCCACTGTCTATTGATCATAAGCCTGATAGATCTGATGAACGACAAAGGATTGAAGAGGCTGGAGGTTTCATTGTTTGGGCAGGTAGACTTGTTTAGATTACATACACGATATAATTAAGTTGCTTAAATTGTACAAATGACTATAATTAATCAAGTGACTGAAGTCTAACTAAAGCAACAAAATATTTTATTATGACATTTGATTGATCCTATTGCTTGAAACTTGTTGAAAAGACTATAAATAACTTTGCAGGTACATGGCGAGTTGGTGGTGTTCTTGCTGTTTCTCGTGCATTTGGAGACAAATTACTTAAGCCATATGTAGTTGCCGAGCCAGAAATTCAGGTAGCACAGGGTTGGCCGTAATTTTTGCTGCTCAGTTGCATTTGAAATGTGTTATTTCATTTCGAACCCATTTTACATTTAAATTGGAGAATCTTAAAGTCCTATAAAAGTTGCAGAATAAGATCAATTTCACTATTATATAACTTCAATTTTAATTCCCAAAAAGTTTCCCTTGGGTATGAATGGAACATTTTTCTCTCCTTTTATTTCTTCATATCTGGCAATAATTCATCTACTGAAACATTGTGCATAACAACTGTTTATTGCAGTGTTATTGTTTTTTGAATGACATTAATCTTGTATGACAACTTTGTTTTCAATGGCTATACTTCTTTCCACCCTTTTCTGTTTTCAAATTAAGCCCCCCGTTTCTAATGTTGTGCCCCTTTCAATGCTTAGGAAGAAGAAATTTGTGGTGTCGATTTTATAATCATTGCTAGTGATGGACTTTGGAATGTCATATCAAATAAGGTAAGTATTTGTTGCCTATTAACTTTTCTTCTGTGAAACAACAAATTTATCGAGCATTTTCTATTTGCAAATACTTGTGATAAACCCATCTAAGATATGCTTTGGCTGATGTTTACATTTCACGGTCAGTGATCATTGTGCTTTCTTCTGCTAAGTAATGACCTTGTTAACACTCTTGAAAGTTTTTTGATTAATTTCATACTCTTTTCAAAAGATGATAGAATCTTTATGTGTAGCTCCAGCAGTTCTTGTGTAATCTGCAAAGTTTTGAGATTTACCTGCCATAATTCAAGGGTATAAGCTTGCAGGAAAGCCAACTGATGACCTAGTTTTGGAATTCGAAATGTTTTGGGTTTAGGGCTTGATTTGAATTCAGAGTTCATGCTGTAAGTTTGTGTTGTTTTTTAAACAAGTTATCTTGAACTGTCTGAATTCTGACAGAAGTATTCAGACTCATGATCCTCCTTCAGATTCAGTTTGCACCTTCAAACTCGTGAATTCTGACAGAACTGGCTGCCGTAATTCAGTTTGTGTTGTTTTAAATCATGAACAAAGAGTTCAAAGTTTCTAATTTTATAGTTATATATCTCTCTGTATCCTGGTAATCGGAAAGCATTTGCTATATGAATTAATCGTAACGATATCTAACCATCTAAATATTTCGTCTCATCTGCCCCCAGGATGCTGTGGCAATGGTGCAAGACATAAACGATGCAGAAGCGGCATCAAGAAAGCTCACCAAAGAAGCTTTTGCACGAGGGAGTTCTGACAACATTACTTGTGTGGTTGTCCGGTTTGAGAACTCATGACCGGACATGTCAAACACATGATTTCGGGTCATGTTTATTATACAAATAGATGAAACATCTCTTTATGACCGGACAATGACAACATTACTTGCAGGTTTTATAGGTCATTGAACACGGCAGCCAAGCCAGAAAGTGGAAGAATTTTCTATGGATGCATTTTCCGATTACAGCTTTGACATATTTGGATTATTGCGCTGGGTTAACAGCTCAGTTTTCAAGTTGTTGATCCTTATTGACCTGTTCATATATGATTAAAGTTACCTTACATTGAAATATAAACTGTCTTGCTTTGATCCTTACTCTTTCATTGATTCTGCTATGCATGCTCTGGCATTCTTCACTGGGTGGGTAATTGTTAGTGATGTGTCTTTTGTGGGCTTTTCGCCGAAGGAATGTTAGAGTTAAATTTTTAACGGGCCAAAATAGGGCGAAGATTATCACAAAGAGATTGTCATTTTTGGTTCTTTTTTATTTATATTATAAATTTTTTTATTTTCATACTTTTTTGATAATTTAAAATTTTATAATTAGAATTTGGATTCTTTATTTTATTTAAATATATTAAATTATTTTTTATATATTCATAATAATAATAATAATAATAATAATACAAATTAATTTTGCATATTTCTTTTAACAATATCAAATTTTTTTTAAAAAATCTTTCTTTACTTTAACTTCATGCGATTTTCTTTTGTTTTTTAGTGTTAAAAATATAAGAAAATATATTGGATCAGATATTACTGGATAGATTTCTACTTTTATGGCCCAAATGCAATTTTTTTTAATTAGTTATTCTCTTTTTAATTTATTAAAATATTAATTTTTAATTATATTTTGTTCAACGACCTGCCTTGTTTTAGAAATCAAGAGTAGATATGTTTTCTGACCCATTAAGTAAAATTGATCAAATTTGGCCTTGATTCCAGATTGAATGGGAATTTCTGTACCTGCAAAGATTTTTGCCCACATCGCATGTAAAATGAAATGGAAACTATGTTCTTACCGTTGTTTTAACAAATATTAAGGACCGATATGTTATTATTCTAATAAAAAAAATAAGAGGGAAAATTTTACATTCTAATTAATGTCAAATCTTTTCAATGTATCAATATTTCAATTTAATTACGAAAATAACTCTTCCACTCTCTCTTTCTCCGTTCACCTTCAGGCGCCGTAAGGCCGCCGCGGGTGATGGTATTGGTGGATGCGGGAAAGCCACACCCGGCCCTCATATGGCCTGCGCCGCCCAGCAGTTTTTTATTTTTTCTTTTTTAAATGTGGGAGGGTAAAATTGTATTTAGAATGGAGATTTAAGGGTACAATTGTGAGTTGCTGAAAAGTATTAGGGTAAAATCGTAGTTTAATTGGTCACAGTACCAATATGAAAACCTATTTGAAGGGTTTAAGAGAGGAGAAGAAAGCGGCTTCTGACTCAAGTGCTCCGTCCGAACCTTCTGTTCTCCTCCGTCCTCCTCCGTCCTCCGTTAACCTTCCAATGTCGTCACAGCAGCAACATCTGGTGAGCTCGAAAGCGGAGCTAAAACGCATAGAGAAGCAGAAAAAGAAGTCGAAATCCGGAGGATTTGAGTCCTTAAATTTAATCCCCAATGTGTTTAGAGGAGTCAAGAGGAAGGGCTACAAAGTGCCCACTCCAATCCAGCGCAAGACTATGCCATTAATTCTCGCAGGCGCCGATGTTGTAGCCATGGCCCGCACTGGTTCTGGTAAAACGGCTGCTTTTCTGGTCCCCATGCTTCAGAGGTTGAACCAGCACGTGCCTCAGGGTGGCGTGAGGGCTCTCATTTTGTCTCCCACTCGTGACTTGGCTCTCCAGACCTTGAAGTTTACGAAAGAGCTGGGCAGATATACTGGTAAAGTTTTGTGATATGGGTTTTATGAAGGAAATAGTTTATCTAAATGTTAAAATTCTGATCTTGATATCATTTTGTGTAATTTTGGTGTTATTAGAAGTTAAAAAGTCTTGTTGCTGGAACATGAAACCAGCAGAGGTGAATTATGGTGTTTGTAGTGTGAGATTGTTATGGTGAGTGTAGAAGTGCTTCAATTGAAAGCTCGTTTAAGTAGATATGCTGTCCTAAAGCATCCCAAGGCCTTTTTTTAAAACTACCTATAAAATTTTCTAGAATGCATGCATATTGAATCTAAAAAGCACGTTTTAGAAAATCGTTATCAAGTGCTTCTTCAAAAAATAAGCCAAGCACTTCTGGACAAACAATTTGAGTTCTGTGACTGTTAACTGAATAATTATATGTAAGCATATAAATTATTGGCTAATATAGCACTAGTTTTAAGGGGTGTATTCATACAGCTTTTGGGATCTATGCTTTTGGTAAACTAAGTTTATTTTGGTCTGGACTGATGAAGTGTTTTAATCTTTTCTCTGCCCTAGATCTTCGTATTAGTTTACTGGTTGGTGGAGACAGCATGGAAAGTCAGTTTGAGGAATTGGCACAAAACCCAGATATTATAATTGCAACCCCTGGTAGGCTTATGCATCATTTGTCTGAGGTTGATGACATGTCCTTGAAATCAGTGGAGTATGTTGTTTTCGATGAAGCAGATTGTCTTTTTGGCATGGGTTTTGCTGAGCAGTTACATAAAATCCTTGGACAGCTCAGTGAGAACCGTCAAACCTTGCTTTTTAGTGCAACATTACCGAGTGCACTTGCTGAGTTTGCCAAGGCTGGCCTGCGTGACCCTCATCTTGTGCGGCTTGATGTGGATACTAAAATTAGCCCTGACTTGAAGCTTGCCTTTTTCACCTTACGGCAGGAAGAAAAACATGCAGCATTGCTGTATTTGATAAGGGAGTATATTAGTTCTGATCAGCAGACATTGATATTTGTTTCCACAAAACACCATGTGGAGTTTCTTAATATATTGTTCAAAGAAGAGGGCATAGAGCCTTCTGTATGCTATGGTGATATGGATCAAGATGCTCGTAAGATTCACGTATCTAGATTTAGGGCAAGAAAGACTTTGTTGTTAATTGTGACAGATGTTGCAGCTAGGGGCATTGACATACCCCTACTTGATAATGTTATAAACTGGGACTTTCCCCCAAAGCCTAAAATTTTTGTCCATAGAGTAGGGCGAGCAGCAAGGGCTGGCCGAACGGGTACTGCTTTTTCTTTTGTGACATCTGAGGATATGCCTTATCTTTTAGATCTTCACCTGTTTCTCTCAAAACCGATAAGGGCTGCACCCACCGAGGAGGAGGTTTTGCAGGATATGGATGGAGTTATGTCCAAGATTGATCAAGCAATTGCAAATGGAGAAACCATATATGGGCGATATCCGCAAACAGTCATTGATCTTGTTTCAGACCGAGTACGAGAAATCATTGATTCATCTGCAGAACTGAGTTCTTTGCAGAGAACTTGTGCAAATGCTTTCCGCTTGTATTCAAAGACAAAACCCATGCCTTCAAAGGAGTCCATTAGAAGAGTGAAGAATTTACCCCGTGAAGGATTGCATCCAATCTTCAAAAATGTTCTGGAAGGTGGTGAATTGATGGCACTGGCCTTTTCTGAACGTTTGAAAGCTTTCAGGTCAGTGCTAAAACTTATGCATATATATACATAGATTGGATGTATTTTCTTTGCCTCTTCACTGAGATTGTTTTAAATGTAAAATGTATGGTATATTCTACTAGGCCCAAGCAAACCATTCTGGAAGCAGAAGGTGAAGCTGCAAGATCAAAGCATATGCAGGTAACTCTTCTGATTTACACCTAGAGGCAGATGCTTAGTCACGATCTTCATTTGTATTTACTATAGTAATGGCTTTTCTCATTAATATTTTCTTCTATGTTTTGTGCTTCTCTTATTATGTACATATATTTGTTTTCTCAATTAACTGATATGTTGCTCCCAAATATTCCGACTGAATTCCAGGGTCCATCTAGTCAGTGGGTTGATGTGATGAAGAAGAAGAGAGCTGTTCATGAAGAGATCATTAATTTGGTGCATCAGCAGCGTTCTAGCCAAAATGTGGAGAAGGTAGGCCTTATTGTGCATCTTGAAACATGGCTCAATTCTGGATGCATTTTGCCGCAAACAACTTTATCTAATGTCATCACAATATTCTTCATGTCACATATAAGTTTAATTCTGACCTTTGCTCCCTCATAACTGCCGAAAACAACTTTTTAGTTTGCATGAATTTCTTGTTATATGGTAATCCTACAAGTATTGTCAGAAGTATGCTTGATTTAGTTTTTATACACATATAAATTTATTAAGAATAATTAAATAGGACTTTGCTTTTTTCATTTACACTTGGATGCAAGAAGTAGATAATACTGCCAGTATACTGTGATCTCCATTAATATTAGATTATTAGATGGCCATCAAGCATAAAAGCACAGAAGACAAGGCAGTCAACAAAACATCTTCATGAATGGAGCATCTGAATGAGATGTTGAGATGGTTCATTGGAACTGCAAGAAAATTAGGAAAAAAAATGATGTTCTGGGAAGAGAAGTGTTGACTGTTGAGGCAAACTCAGGATTGAGAATCTAAAAGACAGTTTTTGGATATGTTTAACTTATGCTTGTAAAATATTTATTCCTGTCTATCATTTGGAGCTTTGTGGCTTAATCATCTATTAATAGATCAGTTGACCGATTATGAAAATCCATTCTCTTTTCCTCTCTATGCATGTTTGTTTTGAATTTCTTTACCTGATAACCCGAAAGCTAGGCAGGACTAGAAGTTTGGGCCTATGACCTAAGCACCTATATATTGGATCAGAACCTTTTCAGTTATTACTCTAGTACAATAAGAAATAACCACTGCTGTCTGTGGCTGAGGTCTCTGAAGGTTTGCTTCATATTGATTGACAGTTATCCTAGAATAATCTGATTTTATTTATTTTATTTTGGCAGTGGTTATTTTGTATCCTATGTGATTCCTTGTACTTAGCTAAATGAAATCTTTTGGTATTTTGCAGGAAGCTCAACCTGAAATGGGTTCTTTGAAGGCAAAGGAGATAAAAGGTACTTGTACTTTCTTGTCCTTGTGCAATGATAATTTGAGAGTTTTATGTGCAATATATATAAGTCAGTAAAGTAACTCTTTTGGGGAATTTAATTCAATATAAGGCTTTATCGTCCTAATCATCAAGGCTTTCTAAGATGTTTAGCTCTGCTGCTTCTTTACTAGTGTTAAGAAAATGCCATTAATTACTGGAATAGGGGAAGGATATAAAGAAAGACATGAGTGGAGATAAATTTCAAGTACAAGTAGAAAACAGAGAAGCAAGCCATTACCAACAAATTAAAGATTGTACTTAGTTGTAATTTTTTTCCTCTAAACAAGTTATTCATTATAGATCAAAGATCTTGCAAACAAAACCTTTTTTTTATGTTTGATAATTGATATCTTAATTCTTTTTTGTGGTTAGAAACTTACGGTTCCAAAAGAAAGGCAAAGAGCTTCAAGGATGAGGAGTTCTATATAAGTTCAGTGCCTACTAATCATGTAGGTTTCCTTTCATACCCTTTCATGTCAATTGTGCCAAAAATTTGAATTTTATGACTGGCTAATTATTTTGTATATGCTCATTGTTTTCAGCATATGGAAGCAGGGCTGTCAGTTAGAGCTGACCAAGCATTTGGATCAAATAGGTAAATTTAAATGTAATATTGTATGTCATCTCTTCCGTGTTGATTGTGATCTATTCTTGTGATAAATTTGCTTTATACAAATTTAGTTAGTTTGGAGATGCAAAAATGGATATCAGCATGTGATGAACTTCAAAGTAAAATACTTGAATTTATAACTCTTGCTTCTATGTTTCAGATCTTTTGCTACTTTATTTGATAGATTCCTTCGTCAAGTGGATCAGGAATTACTCAATTTCTTTATGGGTTGACAATTTAAATTGTATGTCAGAAGAAAACTATGCCAAACTTTGCATGCAAACTGTATGGAACTGTATAGCAATAACAAAATTTTAAAATTTGTTTATTTTGCCAGAGTAGGTTTGGACTAGAATGCAAAAGAGTTTGTTGGCCAAGGCTTTTAATACAAAATTCTTGACTAGATAAGATATTAGTATCTCAAGTTATTTCTGTGGCTTATTTTCTAGTAAGCATATGACATAATACCTGGGATATTGGGAAGTTAGTATGTATGTGCAATTACCTTTTAAGAGACGATGATGGAAAATTGAGAACTATGTCATTTGACTTATTTAGTGGATTTCTCCTGTTTAATGAAAAGCATGTATCTTTTTGTTCTTTGTGTGCTTTCATGTTTGTCTGTTTGTGCAACTTTGCATGTGTGTGCTCCGGCTTTTATTTATTTAATGAATTATTGTGGAGGCCTGTTGAGTAGTTTTGTGCAAAATCATTTCCTGATACTCGGCTGTTGTGTTTGCCCCTAATAGCTTCTTTTGGTAGTCACGTATTGCAATTGTCCTTCTCTGTTTTTGTATGTGCATGCGCATGTGGATGCAGATGCTGTTTTGAGTGGTGCATTGTGAGGGCCTTTATCTTCCATTTCTCCTACTCAGAATTGAAAAGCATCAGAAAATTTCCTGTCCAATTTGATCTTGAATTACTTCTGGATATAAAGCCTGTTTGGTGAGGTATTAGGCATCTATTGATGCAAATTACCATTGTAGGTTGGAAGCTGCTGTGTTAGATCTGGTTGCAGATGATAGTGTGGGATTGCAGAAACAGAAACAAATATATCATTGGGATAAGGTACGCCAATGTTAATTGTTGGCTATTTAATTTTCTCTGTGTCAATTGTTTCATTTTTAAATTTTTTTATTATTTACCTTTGGAATATATTTGATGGCAGAGGGGTAAAAAGTACATCAAGTTGAACAATGGTGAACGTGTTACAGCTAGTGGAAAGGTACACTTTTGCACTCTTTTTCCTGTTTTCGTATCTCTCAGTAGTTTTTCCTGTGTATTATGCAATGACTGACCTTTTGGGCTATTCTCTCTTGTACTGCCAACCCCGCGCCCACCCCCCCCCCCCCCCCCCCCCCTTCTGTTTTTGCATCTCATGGTAGTTTTTCCTGTATATTGTGCAATGACTGACCTTTTGGGCTGTGTAAAGGGGCTTTTTAAGTTCTATTAGCATAATGCACATCATATCCTGTTCTTGGCAATCATATCAGTGGAGTCCAAGATGCATAATGGAAACCTCCAGAACCTTTTCATGGTTTGCAACTGCCATATAGTTTCCGAAAAACCCTTATCTTAGGTTTTAGCTCTTTGCCAATGCCCATGATCTTTTCGTTCTTGAAATGATGTGGCTTGTATTCTTTCTAACATATAAAGTAAGTTGCTGGCACATTATTTATTATCCAGAGTATCTATTTGAGTTTTTATACACAAAATGGAAAACGACATTTATGTTGCATATGGTAAGGAAACATATTGTGCACAGTAGTTAGAGACTGCCATAGACGACTGCCTGCCCACACGGAGGGAAATAACAATAACAATGTTCTTATTGCAAGAGAGGAAAAAAAATATTATGATATCTGTTATAGAATGACCTTCTTGTATTTCTTCAGTGCCTTAGTTTTATCTGATGTCTACGTATTTTTCATCCTCCTCTTCTCTGATCCAGTCTTTTATTTTCATGTTGTGGTAATCTGAAAAGTGACAAATGACTTGGTGCCTTGTAAAGATTAACGAATTCGTATACAAAAGTTAGTTTCTTATCAGAGGGGAAAAAAAAAAAAAGAAAAGAAAAAATCAAAGCTAATAGATGACCTGGGAAGGATATGAGTCTCTTTATTCAACTGATTTAGTTTATTATATATTCATTTGTGCAAAATTTTCCACTCTAAACAAAGTATTCAAGAGGTCCAGGGGTCTGCTATCTTTTTGTTTACGTTTTCTTTGTCATTGTGTAGGTAAAGACAGAGAGTGGTGCAAAAGTAAAAGCTAACAAAACTGGGATATACAAGAAGTGGAAAGAACAGTCTCACAAGAAAGTGTCTCTTAGAGGAGCAAGTAATGAAGGAAATGCTGAGGAAACCATGAGCACGCCTGGTATTGATCTGAAATTGGAAGTTCATTTGTTGTATATATCAACTCTCTCTTGAGTTTGTTGAATTTTCTTGTGTGCAAAATTCTTAATGCTGCCGATAGTCTTGGTTGCATATTTGCACTTTATTGCAGACAACTTATTTTTCTCTCAAATGTCGTTGCCTATTCAATTATTTCTTAATTCAACCATATGTATAATGCTAGGTGCTAAATTAAAATATACCATCCATCTCATGACATGTAAATTAGACAATACCTTAAATAGAAAACATGGAAAGTGGTATAAAAATGGCTTTGGATGTGGCATTTTTCAACCTGTGATAATTGAAAAGTAATATTGTATGTTGGTATTGAAGCTGCATAATATTGTTAAAAATGCAGGAGAGATGGCTGAGGTTGGCTGTTATAATATCAATTCTTCTTTTTCTGCTTATAAATATTTTCCCAGTAATGGATATGGTTTGCAACTTCAACTAGTTATAAAGAAATCTCTCGTTTATGGTGAAAACATTGTTTTTGTGCAGGAGATCGTCACGTACGTGGGAATAATAGGAAGTTCATGGTTGGCAAGAAGCAGCAGCAGCAGCACCGTTACATACCTAATGCTCATGTGCGTTCAGAAATTAAAGATCTTGAACAAGTTCGCAAGGAGAAGCAGAAAAAGGCAGACAGAATAGCTTATATGAAGAGCAAACCCCAGAAAGGTAAAAAATTTGGTGGTAAAAATGGAAAACGGGGTAAGTTGAGGAAATAAGGTTTGCAAGAAGCTCTGATCGTTTAGCAACTTTGCTGGGGAGTGTGTGGTTATAGAAAATGATCCATAAGGAATCATAAGAATGGAACTCCAAAAGTTTTGATATCACCAAAATTTCGAGGATGTTAGTTAACCTTCTGTTGTTAAGGCTTTTGGGAAGATAGTTGTAAAAAAACTGTCACCCATTTCTCAATTATTATTTTGAATTTTATCTTTTCAAAAAATATGCAATCATCAATTAGATAGTGAAATAGTAACAAATTGTTTTAGAAATTATAAAAGTTTACTGTTTAATTGATGAATGACTTGTTTTTGGGATAATATTTATTATTATTATTTTTTGATGGTGGTGAAACTACCAACCACTTGGTTTTTGTATTCTTCATTTAATAACGTAATAAAACATTGATAACCAAAAATGGTTCTATGGTGTAGTGGTTAGCACTCTGGACTTTGAATCCAGCGACCTGGGTTCGACTCCCGGTAGGACCTCTTTTTTGCCAATTTCGATTTTGAACAGTAGCCCGCTGCTTTTTGCCATTTTGTGGAGCCCTGCCATACAAATTATATGATGCCCATGAAAATTATGGAACGAATGAACCCCTCGTTTCAAGGTTTTATGCCTAAAAATGCATGTACAAACCATTCTTTCTTACCTTTTCTCGGATTTTAGTCAAAAGGGATAATTGTATCAAGTCACTGAGATTTACATTGACCCTCTCTCTTTTCTTCCTTTTTATTTTTTTTTAATACAAAATTGTAGCATTACATTGTAGTTGGGAGTCTTTCAAACCCCTAAAATCTGTCTTAAAAGTGTAGCAGGAGTCGAAAAATCCACTTTTCATATTAGATGACATGAAATATACATGTGTACTAACATTATATCCTGGTTTAGGGGGCCTTAAATATTTGCATTTGATGACCTAGCGAGGGCCAAAAAAATTATAAAAAAAAAAAAATCAGGCGTCCATATTGGATGATTTCACCTTCTATATTAGTACTAAGGAAAAAGATCAAATTCAAGTGAAAAGTTCTAACTAAAGGTGAGTTCACTTTTTGATTAGGGGTGGTTGCTCTCCGAATTCTTTTTAAAATAACAAAATTATTGTTATAGTATCTATAAAATATAAAATTTTAAGGACCCGAATGTTATTTTATAATAATTAAACTCACTTTTATATTTATATTTATTTATAGAGTAGAATAAGACAAATAAATAAATAAATAAATTACCTTTAAAGTAAAATAAGTACTTCAATTATATTTTACAAATGATTAATACAATAAGTCCCAATTCATTATTCCAAATTTTTCATGACATTCATTTATTTAAAAGTAAGTTGGGTTAATTAATTGATGAACAAAAAATTACTTAAAATAATAAAAAATAATATTTATTTAATTTAAATATAGTATTATTATTGTGAATTTACTGGATAAATCATCAAGTGTTAAGCCCACCAAAAAAGTCTAGATTTGACCAACAGAAGGCCTACAAGGGGCCCAAGACTGGCCCATCGACAGCTCAGATAACTTGGAAAGCAATTCATGTAAAACTAGAAGCGCCACCAAATTGACGGTTAAAATACTGTTTTGCTCCCGCGAGAAAGCAGTTTCAGGGTATTTGTTTACTCCTGTGAAGAACTGGAAAGGCAAATGAAGCTCGTGGGGCTCAAACATTTTCACTTTTCTCTCTCTTTTTCACTTGCTTGTATCTTATTATTCTCTTTTCTCTTGATCTTTTCACATTCAAAGATCTTTTCTGAGTACTCGCCGTTGAAGGCAGGATCATAGTCAAGAATGGTGAAGGAAACTGAATATTATGATGTTCTTGGTGTCAATCCTTCAGCTTCAGAGGAGGAAACTCGCAAAGCTTACTATCTTAAGGTTTTTCATAGTTCATAATTTTTTTCCTTTAGTGGGTTGTGTTGATTTTTCTTGTTTCTAACATGAAAAATACAAGAATGAATGCAATCTGTTTGATCTTATACTTCTGCCCCATTTATTTTTAACTTGCAGAGGGAGTTCTTGATTGATTAATTTCTGCATTCCTTTTGTTATATAATATTTTTGGTCCCATGACTTTGGTGTAACACCGGTTCCGGCAACTCTTTCTAGATGTTATTTCCGATATCCGGGACTCAAGAAAGGAAATCACAAATGACTGAACGACTATATGGGCACTTTTCTTTCGAAATCTATTTCAGCATATATTACAGTCAGGAATATGATAGGAAGTTGTCAATATTTTTGGCGCAGGCTAGGCAAGTCCATCCAGATAAAAATCCAGATGATCCTCTTGCAGCTGAAAGATTTCAGGCAAGTTCTCTGCTTCCAATGCTATACTTTTTTATTTATTTATTTTAATATTTATCACTTTTTATATTTAATTTAAATGAGATGTTTGGTGGCTGTTCCTTATATGTTATTCTACAGAAATAGTGAGCATCCTAAATTTTTACGCAGGTACTTGGTGAAGCATATCAAGTTTTAAGTGATCCATTACAAAGAGAGGCCTATGACAAAAATGGAAAGTACAGTATTTCCAGGTATGATTTTCCACATTTATTACACCTTGTATTGTGTGTATCATTCCATGTTTAAGGTTTTGTCATAGCTCTGTTCTATTAAGTACAATTAAGAATAAGAGAAATTGGCAAATAGATAATCCAGTTTCTAGTACCTGCTCTCTCATGGAGCTGTAAGAGGACTAAATCCCTTCATGTTTTGAATTTTATGAATCTGCTAGCTGAATGTGGTGTTAGAACTTCATTTTAAAGTCAAGAGCATCACAAAGTTACTAAGAAATTCAATGAATGGTTGTGATTGCATAAATTTACATTATATAATGAGATGCCAGAGTTGAAAATTTGTCTAGATGTTTGAACTTCAGCAAGTGAAAACATCCCCAGATTCTGAAGATAACAAACTCTCGAAGAATTGTTTATTGCAAAGAGAGGAACTGGATATGAATCGAAGCAGTTAACAAATTTTCTGTGCTTGCTGACCACAAACAGTGCAAATAGGGCAAATGGAAAAACTCTGCGTTATACTATGCCAAATGGTAAGTTTCCAGTTCTTTCAAACATTCATAGTTAGTCATTAAACAATATAAATTTTTCCAGATTTTTTGCTGCTCTTATTTTGGAGATTTTTTCTGTCTTTCTTTCGTCTAGAAAAGTTCATGTTTTTCAATTTGTTGGCAGGTTCTGAAGGAAAACAACGTCAAAAGGGAAGAACTGAAAAACCGTGCTGTGGCTTTGAAACTTTTAGGGAAGCTATTCCAGGTACAATATTGTTACAGTTTACTGAAGAACGTGCAAGTTGTAATTCCGATGCATATATCGCATACAAAGTGCTTCTGCTTATTCTATTGCTTCCATTGAAATACTTCCAAGTACCTCGGCTCCTTATTCCAAATTATCAAACAGTGGTTGTACTTTATAATATTCTTTCACCAGGAAAAGCAAACACAAAATGCTGGAACATCAAAGAAGAAAAATGCTGCCGATTCAGATGATGATGGAAACAGTTCCGACAGCAGTAGTGAAGAGGAATCCCCGAGAGCACTTTCATATCGAACTCCGTTACTCAACCAGGTATGTCATAAAACTCTCAACTTATTTGGTTAGGCTAAATTTTTAACACAAATTGCTATTTGAAAGTCAAATGATTTGTGTATTAATTATACTTGTTAGTTGGCTAAACTATTAAGAATCTATAGAAAGAAAATGTCAGTACACAGACAGCAGAGAACCCACGTAGCTATATGAATTATTTATGACCTTCATCATTTTCTCATACGGCAGGGTATGGAAGACTATTCAGATGCCTCTGCAATCCAGCATTTGATGTTGACGATGATGAAATCATATACAAAAGCAAATGATCGGTGCATGGGATGGAATAGATGGTAGCAACAGTTTACAAATGAAACTGTGTTTCAGGTACATGCTGCTAGCAAATGAAAAGCTTTTTCCTCCTGTGAGATGATGAATATACCGAAAGTTGTCTTATTGAGTCGAAGAATTTGACTAGAGTAGAAAATGGCACAAGTCGGGAATTTATGTTGCATGATTGTGTTTTAATACAAGAATGCACCATTGCTACCCATATCCTTCTATAAATTCTTACGACAAAATGAATCCGTGGGGGAAGTTGACATGTCAATAATGAAAATAAATTACACAAAAGTTATGATATTATTTCGATTGCAAATTGGATTAATGTACAAGTGATCTCACAATTCAAGGTCGCACAATAAGTCTGTTTAGGATTGAGAAGATGTGACTTTAAAACCATAATTACTGTCGGATGCAATCAACGAATATCAAGCATAAATAAGAGAGTAAGCCGAAAAGAATAGCCTCCATAAACGTTACGTGTTTCCTAAACCTTCTAAATGTTGTGCTTTCAAATTAAGCGAAAATGCGACAATCCTGGGCATAACCAAAGTTGAGGCGAGAAGCACCCACACCAGCTTCACCTTTGCCATGGCTACCTTCGTTTAGCTGCAGTGTGGCTCAATTCACCAACATCAGTATCAAAATAATGCTCGAGATTAAAAGACTCAGGTCCCCAGTTCGATTGGTGCCCATTTGTTTTTACCGTTGTTATTGAAAAATTTCACATTTGAAGATAACAATTATATTAGTCAATATTTGTTTTTGTATATTATCTGGCCCGTATGAACAAAGGTTCATATTTCTTCACCATCAAATCCATTACCGTCCAACACAGCTTAGAAAAGAAAAATAGAACGAAAAGACCGTCATCTGCAGCCTAAAGTCTCTTAGTTCCAACACAACCATATGTACAGAGGCGTCAACAGTCCTTTCTCCGAGTTCTCGAACAAACCCGCAATACAGTTTTGGTTTTATAATCAATCAATGAGCGGGATGAGGAATAGAGCTTGCTGTGCGATGAGCTTGAATGGCACAAGCACAATGCACAGATGTTAAATTCAAGCATCCGCTCATGACAAGGGAATGCCTTCCGGAGCATGTGTGAAGTGCAGGAAATGTATCGCATAATGCCTGAACAGCAGAAGGTGTGAGTGCTGTGCACTGGCTGATATTAAGACTCCTAAGCCCTTCCTCATCATACCTACCATTCATCGATTGCCACATTGTGGGTTTGTTCTTCACTCGGCTTTGGGCCAGCGAATACATTGCTCTGTCTGTGATGTTGCGACAATAGTACAGGCCAAGTGATCTCAGATGGAGACACCGATTTGCCAAAGCGATCACACTATCATCTGCAATAAATTGTATAAACATGAGTGGTTACCAAAAAATACATGCCAAATGAAGATCAAATCAATATGACAACAGTTTTCATGTATTTTTCTGATGCACAATAATTTCATCTGGGGGATGTATTCAAATTAAAGATAGCTAACTTTTTACAGTAAACCATATTAAATTTTGATTATGTATATAATCATTTTATATTTTGATTAAATCATAAACAAATTTTTATTTACAAACTGTGATTGTCATTAGTTACAACTAATCCCAGAGTGAATGAAATGTGCTCATAAAAGTCCTGTTCAATACTTCTGATTTAAGTGGACAACACTTTGTAAAGCGCCGAACCTGTTATACAAACACAGCCACACAAGTCAAGGGATATGAGATCCGGGCATCCATATGCTAAACTCATCACTCCTGCATCACCGACATTCTCACACCATCCGAGATTTAAATACTGCAACTCATTGCAGTAATGTCCAATAGCCTGCACATAATCTTGCAAATTAACGGAGCCATTTCACTCTTGGAGACATATAGAATATTGGAAGTTAACAGTTCATTATACCTGCAATGCAAAATCAGTAGCAGCTTTTACACATCCACAAAGATTTAAAATTTTCAATTTCCGGCAAAAACTAGCAAGGTGTGCAAGGGCATGATCACTAAATGATGTACACCCGCTGATGTTGAGTTTAATAAGATTAGGACAACCATGAGCTAAGGCATACAAGGACCGATCACTAAGCTTGAAGCTTTTGCTAAGGTCCAGGTCCTGCAAATCATGACAAGAATTTGCAACAGCCTCAACTGCATTATCCTCAAGTTGCGGTTTCTCTTGACGCAGCACCAGCGTTTGCAACTTTGTGAACTTAGGGGCAAGAGATAGAACCAAGTTGTTCATGTTTTTCTTGCACCTGAGGACAAACGGAAGCTGGTGTTTAGTAATTAGAATATCAGGAAGAACTCATCAGATGAGACACAAAACACAAATCATTTTGTAATGATAGAGCGGAGGGAAATAAAACAAAATTGGATGTTGCAACTCAAACAAAATGCATATTCTCATTATATCTGTTGGCAACAATTTTACAAGATTTGCTCTGCCTGAACAGAAACTCAAATCATACAGATTAATTGAAAAACAAAACCTGGAAAAGCTGCCTTGCATAGTTTTATGAATTCTATCTTGATTACAGGATGCTACAACAATAACCTAAATTTATATAGTAGCCTGATTTGAGACAATCTTCTCCATAGTTTTACAAAGACTACGTTAATGTAAACATGTTTGAAACAAAAACTTTGGCATCCACAAAAAATTGCAACTATAACTAGTTACCAACATATCAATAAAATTTGTTATCCTCAGAGATTAAAAAAAAAAAAATCTAACATATGTAAGAAACAAACATATAAACAACGAGTCAGAAAAGAAAAAAAAATCATTTGAGAGGAAAAAGAAGATATACCACGAGAGGGACAGGTGGGTGAGGCCGAAGCAAATAGCATCCCTCCACCCACTGCAAACCCCAGAAGCCCTGATGACCGTCCGATCATCATCGACAAGCGAAACAATCCTTAACAACAACTCCACGGGAATATCTTTCCACACAGCGATCACCAAACCCTCCATTTTCACATCATCTCCTCTCTTACCACCACCAACCATCATCATTTTCTCAAAGCACAAGTTCAAATCCTCACTTCTCAATTTTGTTGCTTCTCCCACCATTTCTCTCTCTTTTTCTTTTTTAATTTTTAAAGTCTCGACCAAACACAACACAGAAGTGCAAAACACCACCTCAACTGAAGTTTACAATATGAATACGTCTTGTGATTGCCGATTACTTTGTCTCTGCTGACAAGAGGGACAAACGGATAAGAAAAATACGAATATCAAGAAACCGAATCATGTAATTGAAAAACGACAAGGGACTTATAAAACAACTATGTCACTCAGAGGCCATTAAAACAATCAAAAATCTTCAAACTTCCTTGAAATAAAAAACGTGTCGCAACCAATTGAAACTTTTTCTCTTTAAAACAAAATAAAAAAATCCCTTATTCAGTGTAAACAGAGTCACCCTTTTGAACAAACTAAAAGAAAAATTGAATCTTGCCATAATTAAGCTATATTTCTAAAACTATCAGAAGATTGATGAAGAAAAAAAATTATGTTCAACAAATACGTGATCAAAAGAAGGCAGAAATTTCAATTAATTTGAAATTATGATCATACCTCTTGCTGAGAAGATTGATTAAGCAGATTGCAACTGGTGAGGGCAGAGAGCACTAATAACAAGGCAAAGGAAGGAGGGAAAAAAGAAATGCAAAGAAAAGGGAGGGGGAAACGTACGGGAAGAGAATAAGCGACACATATGATGCCACGTGTTGGTGATCTGTGGTTGATATGATGTTAAAAGAAGTAGGTCCCACGTCAAGGTGGGTCCTTGTTGAGATTTCGTGCATTTGATTACGATCAGTGAAATTTCTGGAGATGCGGTCAAGCAGCACAAGCGACGATAAAACAAGACGCGTCCCAAGGAATAATAATATATAAAATAATAATAATAATAATAATCATAAAATAAGATAACAACATCTAGCTCTCTTTATTTTTATGTTATTACAAATAATGCTAATAATTTATGATTTATATCAAATAGATCCTTAATTCATATTGAAATAACTAAGATAGTCTTTGAAGTTAATTACATTGTAAGGATCAAAACTCACCATTCTAACTTTTCTATAAGGAAAAAATGAAGAATAGTTTAAGTATGTTAATAGAAGTGAGAAAGACCTTCATCCTTTAGTGAGACAAGAGATTTAATTTTTGAATTTTAGTACAAAACACAATTATTTTTTAATCAATTGGAGAGTAAAAATTACTCATTCAAGTCCTAAATTTTAAGTTACAATGAATACTAACATACTAAAATTATAGGGTTTAAGTTTTGACTTTCAAGGATAAAGTGAAATTAATTTTCTTTCTAATTAATTTGGGAGTAAAAATTATTTGTTCAAGGCTTGATTTTTACATTATATTATACATGATCATATATGAACCCATCACTGTTTAACATTCAAGTCTCGATCCCCAGTGTAAAAGTAAGGTTAATTTTTTTTCTTTAATTAATCGATAGTAAAAATTTTTATTTTAAATATAATTTTCAAAATATTTTTATATAGGCACTCAAAATTGTCTTGATTTTAGAATTATATTATATATGTATCTATCAAAATCTTTAATAAACTTCCGGGTAAGATCTTAGTTTTTAAAATGAACCAAAAAAAAAAAACATTCTTGGGCGAGAAAGGGACATACAAAATATAAAAAGGACAATTATGTTTTATTAATGAAATATATAGAGTTAGGGATCCTACATGTTATTATCCGTAATAAATTGATTAATTTTTAAAATCAAAAAGGCAAGAAATTAGAAACTAAGAAAGAGAAAATTAAAAAAAAAAAGAAAAAGAAAAAGAAAAAGGCAGGACAAGTAGTGGCCTGAGGTAGTGACTTGTTTTCTTGTGTGTAGAAGATTCCTTTTGTTTAAAACCGAAGCCGCACTCAAAAGTAACCTACAAACGAGGTCATTCAATAATAACTTTTAAACTCAAGGACTTCAATGAAATTAGCATAAAAAAAAATTAAACTTTAGGATATTAAGTATAAAATTACACTATGCTATAATTTTTTAGAAATTCCTAAGACTAAATTAATGATGTGACACGAGTTCTAGATTACCATTATTAAAGTTTACCATGCTTTAATTAATGATGTGACAGCATTGAAGATTAAAGAAAATTATTCCTACCATTCTGAAACATAATCTTCCTGTAATTAATATATATATTATGTTAAAGTAAATTTTTTTATTTACATTAAACACAAAAGAAAAAAAAAAATTTGGTAGTAAAGTCTTACAATTTGGGATAGAACATGTTCTCTTTTATTTATTTATTTATTTTAAATAATGGACATATCATAATATAACTTACAATAAAGGAGGCATAGACTTAATTATTTTATATTTTTTGTTTTATATTTTAAATTTTATTTTAAATAATATAAAATACATGAGATAAAATATATTTTAATTAAATTTATATGATTATAATAAATGTATAAAAATATTTTTTTTAAAGAGTAAAAAATTATTTTTTATTTTTATAAATTCGTTCAATTGTTTGAATTATAATGAAATGATTGTTCGATAGATTTAGCTATAATACATTAGGATATCATTGCCCCCAAAAAAATTTTGTGTTTATTAGACTTAAAATAGTTTTTATAAAATTTGAAACAATAAAAAATTAAAACATATAAGATAAATATTAAATAATATTTAAAATACGTAATAAAAAATTTAAAATATATAATACTTATAAATACTGTAATCTTTCATATTATAATAATAATAATAATAATAATAATAATAATAATGACGACTACATATTTTGGATTATCGAACACATCCACAGCCTTCCAATCTATTTCTTATCTCACTTTCCGGCCTAATAGACTAGCCCACCATTGATTTATTTTTAATTTAATTTTTTTACATTAAAATTATTTATCATAGCAAATGTGCTTTAAGCACTAAAAAGAAGAACATTAAGCACTAAATTAATGAATTTTAAGAAATTGAATTAAGAATAATTTAAGATTAAAATATATCATAAATTTTAAATTATTATTGCTAAAAATAAAATTATCAACTAAATAAACGTCGTGATTATGCCTAGTGTTTTTGTGTGATAAAGAGTCCATCTCTTAATCAATTTTATTAAATTTTTTAAAATGTTTTAATTTATTTATTATATTTTTTGTTTTATGCATTACATATTAAAAATATAACTATAATTTAGGGATGATAAAAAAAAAAAAATTAAAATAATATTGTACAAAGGAATTGATTAGAAAGAAAGGGAAGGCAGTGGACAAATTGCAACGGCGGAGTGTTGATAGAATGAGTTAGGGGCCTAGCAAATTGTGTGCGCAAATGGTAATATAGCAAACAATATTGCAATAAAAAAACATAACACACTTTCATTGGCCATAAATGAAAACGCAGTAGTGGTGGGTCCAAATTGCTAAATAAGCAAACAAGCTCATGCATTCATCTTTTCTTTCTTTCTTTATTTTGGGTTACACTATTTAAGGGTTTTTCGCATCTTCTTCCCCTTCTTTTGCTTAATTTTCTTCCTCTCATTGAATGAAATTTGCTAAAATAAGTCAAGTATTAAGTTTAGTGATATAAAATAGATTACACGTAACTAATTTAATATAATTTTAAAAAATTAGGATAAATTGATTTGATGAAATCTATTTATTAAAAAAAAAAAAAGAAATCATAATTTGATATAATATAAGAATACTAATAATATTAGTTCCATAACAATATTCTAATATTTAAATACTAATAATTTGATACTATTATAATATATAAGTCTTTGCAACCTAACTTGTTGTTTCTAGCATTCAGAGATGGCCTTTTGCAACCTAACTTCTTGTTTCTAGCATTCAGAGATGACCTTAGAATACACGAACTGATAACTAGTTAGGATTTCTAAAATTCAGAAAAATTTAAAATCACCTCAATTAGAGATATATATATATATATATATATATATAAATTACTTAAACCGCTGTCTTCACGTTTATGTAGTTTCTTACATATTTAAAAGACAAAAAAGTTCTCTAATTGATACTCGGTATCTTTATAAAGGATGTGACTTTAAGTGTATTTTGTTGAGTTCACATTTTGATTTGAATACACTTTGAATAAAGTAAATTTAATAATAAAAAAATTTATCGCGTATAAAGTAGGCCAAGAAATTTTCGTTGAAAGAGAGCACATATAAATTAACATCTAACACAGGAGAATACCTATGATGCACATGAAGTACCACATCATCTATCTAACAATTTTAATATTCTGTTTCTATGAATTTACGTAACCTTTTAAAGTTGTTTTGACACATGTATATTTTTATTTCATATTCTCATTTATTAACTATAAATAATAAAATATATTTACTTAAATAAAAGTTCAACATAAAATCTTCGTTTATATATTGTACAATATTATTGAATGATTGTACTAATTATTCTCAACACAGATTGAATTTATTTTGTAGTTTTTTTTAAAGAAAATATTTATTAATAAAACAAATATTTATGTGTCAATACATAACTCCGACGAGAGGAACAAAACATGACATAGAATCAAATATAAATTTTTCCCCATAAACAGTTATGTTCAAATCTCGATCTAAATGATTGCCCTTAGTTCATATGAATTGTGACCTATTCTTCGTCTATATACATTCATTTAATCATTGAAGGCCAAGGCAACATGATTGATGGGAAATCGATGAAATGGGCATTACTAATATTCCCAATTCTTTTGGACTGCTAGTGCTTTTCGGTGGCTATGGCTTCCCACTTTATTTAAGCACTCATTTGGGAAGCTGTAGGTAGCTTGGTGGTATCTGATCTTCCTTGTAAATTTTGTTCATAACGTTGACGACAAAAAATGGTTGTGCTATTTTCTTATAATCAATAAAACCTTGCGTTTGGACCCTGTGTCTCTCCATGCCAGTAGTTGCTTATCAGGAATGTTGCTTTTCTTGCGAATGTGTTAATGTCGTGTGCTTTGATTTTCCATACAATTTGTCTTCCCAAGACTAAGATTTACCAAATAATATGCATTGTTATGACAACAAATTAAATGTAATAAAAATACTCATGATGTTAAAGTTTGCATATTAACATCTTTTGCAAAACTGTTGCCAGTCTTACTGCAACATCTAGTTTTGTTGCAATATACAATGGTAGTTAATGAGATTACTGTTTATAATACAGCACTGTTTACTTGTATTTTAATAAATTTTATAATATGAATATGTTTAAGTAATCTTATTATATTAGGCATTGCTGATGTTATTATTAATTTCATAAATTTAGTCTAAAATATTTTTGATTATTAAAAAAAAAGAACATGTAAAATTGTATTTAGGAAAGAACTCTTCTTAATTGAGAAATTATATTTCTGTTTGATTTAAGAAATAAAATCACACATAATTAATGTTAGAGTTTATATATGTATGTGTGTGTGTGTGTGTTTGTTTGTTTTATGTTTATAGTAGTCAAGAGAGAATGCAAAAAAGATCATCTACAAGAGTTTTGTTGCAAGTTTTGTTTCTTGTCTCCTCTATTTTTCAAGTTGTTTTATGTTATTTTTATAAGTTAAAAAATAATTTGGTGATATTATAAGTCTGTAATATCTAGTTTCAAATTTAGAGAGAATATTTTTAAATATTGTTAAGAAAAAACTTGTAATTATTGAAGAGAGTTCGACAGCGATTAGTAAGTTGAATTAAATCAAAGGGAGTTCGACACATTGATATTAGAGGATCTCGTTAAATAAAGTTATTTAAGAAAATTTAAAATTACAACAATAAATATAAGAAGATATTTTTCTTTTGTTTAAATCTACTAATACTTATAATTATTATTTTTTTAGTGATTTTTTTTTTGAAAATAGTTTTGTGTACGTAGAATTAGAAAATCTAAATTATATTAAAATTTTAAGGTCTTTTTTTTTTATTTTTCTACACTGTAATTACTTAACTTAATTAATTTGTAAAAAATTAATTAAATTTGATAAAGTTTAACTAAATAAATCTTTCATGAGTTTTAAATAAAGGCAAAATTAGAATTAAAAGTTTGGGAGACCATGTGATAATTTAGTAAGTTAATTTTTTTATTTTTAAAGAAAGATAAATTAAGGAATAAGTTATTTATTTTAAAAATTTGGGTAAAATAATTAAAAATTTAGAGATAAAATATTTTTTTTTATTTTTAAAGTTGGAGAGGCCAAAGTCCAAAATATTTCAAATTATTTTAAAGTGTTTCTCAATGTAAGAGGCTTTATGAATTTGTCAAAGACAAATTAAATTATGGTTTTATAATTAGACAATAACCTTTGAAATGTATAATATTTATTTAATATTTTTTAATAATTGTGGTGTAAAATGACAAAAAAATGTTATGTTTTAGCCGTTTGAATTTTTCTAAGGGTGTTAAAATTCCGTAATTAAATGATATTTTTTGAACAATTAGTATTTATATAATGCCTTTTAAAATAAGTTGTTCTAACTTGATAATAAAGCTAAAAAAATTATATAGTTGGATGATATTTATCATCAAAACAAATAAGATACCAAAAGAATGTGTTGTTCGAGTATTTCTGTAGAAGAAATCTTTTTCTTTTTTCTTTTTTGCTTAAAATACATGTTTTCATAAAGCAATTTTTAAGTCGAAATCATAAAATATCTATTTATTACATCGAATCATAAAAATATCTATAAGACGTATATAGTACCTTGAAACATTCAAAATCATTCTATATATTTGACTTTTCATGTTGCTTTAAAATCTGAAAAAGAAAAAAATATAGATGGGTCTGCTGAGGTAGTTACTCATAATATTAAAATGATGTTTATTTTTAATTACTATATTTTCTTAAACTTTAATTTAATTATTTTTGTTTATCATTAGAGTTTCTTTCTTAAATTTGCTTCATATTAAAATTTTTTTAGGTCAACAAGTAATGCAACATACATGGAGACACTAAGAAAATCTTTATTATTGTATTATCAATTGACCTAAAAATTTAAGTAATTAATAATATTTAAATTTTTTATTTAATATTTTTAAAATCATCCTTATTCATCAATTACTAATTGATTTAAAATTTTAAGCAACACATGATAACATAAAAATTTGTCGTAAAAGAGTGTGCTCAAGTCTCACCGATGTGTGAGTATATATCCTTTCAAAAAAAAAATAGTAGATATAAAATCTATGATAAACATAAAAATCTGAGTTATGACATAAACAAAATTAAGTATGTGCGTATTTTTTTTTTCTAAAAAATAAAAGCTTGGATAGAATTAAGTAGATACACATATTCTCTACAATAAATTAAAATAATGAGAAAAAATATTGTTTACGATGAACATAAAAATCTAAGTTGTGCCATGAATAAAAATAAGTAGGAGCAGAAATTATTTGCAATCAGTATTGGAGCCATGATTTTACTACAATTGGACTAGTTTTAATAATAATAAATATTTAAATTTTTAATGTGTATTTAGAAAAAAAGCTATGTTGGTTGCTTTTATTAACATTTTTCCCTTGTTCTATTGAGGTTTATTTAGAATTAAAAAAAATTTGACATCCATTAATGGTGGTTGAATTTTTCCTTGCTTAGTTTGATACTTTTTTTTTTTTTTGATAAATATCTCACAGCACAATCACATGGATAAAAACATAGATTATGCTTAATCACATATTATAATGTGAGTCTCAATGTATATTAATGATATTCTTTTATTTTTATATGTAAATGTGAGTTAACTTGTATTAACTATTTTTTTTATGCTTTAAGATAAATTAGTAAATATTTATAATACATAAATAGTATGCTGTTAGTTAAAAAAAAATAGCTTTTATTTGTATTTGATATAAATAAAAAATTTAAAAAATAAAAATAAGAAAGTAAAAAGTCAATAGTTTATTACTTAAAATTAAGATATTTACATAATAAAATTTGTATAAATTTATTCTTTTTTGTTATTTGATAATTAAATTATTAGTAGAAAATTTTGTACAGTAGTTGGAGAGAAAAAAGGTAACGATAAGAATAAAAATCGGAAGTAAAATAGAGATGATGTAAAAAAATGAAATAAAAGAGAAACTATTATGCTGAAATATTTATTTGTAGTTTTTTTTAAAAAATTTTTCATTTGCCTTGGGTTATTTGAAATTATGTACAAAGTTTAAAAATTAAAAAAACATAACGAGGGCTTTAAATAAGTTTCTTTAAGACATTGGGAAGGGAGAATTGTTTTTTAGCTGGGGCTGAGTTCCTCCGTCGCTGTTTATGATGCACATAGAAATCAGCATAGACGATGAATAAAATTGAGTTAATATAAATTCTCATAAGATTAAATTATGAAAAGAGAAATTGTCAAAGGCTGGTTTCGGTAGACCCTAATATTAGGTGAGTAGACATATATTCTCTTAAAAATATAAAATGAAATAAAGTAAATAAAAATTGTTAAATAATTAAAAATTGTTTAGATTTTGAGAGTTGCAACTTCTGTTAACTATTAAAATTTTTATTGTACTGAGAAAAAAAATTTTTATTGCAAGTTTGTCCCAATAAATTGAGCCAATTTAGGACAATTTTGGTATTAAATCTTCAAATTTTTAGAATAAAGATTTTTTATTATGGACTTCAAAGTTAACTAGAAAATTTGTATTAATAATTCTACAACTTAAATAAAAGAAGAATTATTAAGAAAATGAGAATTTTAGTTAGAAAATACTTTTTTTTTTAATTTAAAAAGTTCTATTCCTTTGTAACTTTAGGAAACAAAAATATTCTTCAAATAAAATTTAGAGTTTCACATTGTGTGTGTGTTTATTTTCATAACACAGTCAAGTCTTGGTGGTGCCTCGTAAAGCCTTTGGGCGTGATTTTTTTTATTGTTCTTTTTATTTTATTTTTCAAGTTGTTTATTTTTTTTTTTTTGATTCTTTAAAATGAAAACAATATAGTAAAAATTATGAGTTTTTAATTTATATTTTGTTAAATTTAGAGAGTGTTCTATATTTGATATTGTTTTTAGGGAGATAAACAAGACATTCTTTGGGAGAAAAATATCTGCTAGTTTAATGGAGTTACGGCATGAAGTAGGTAGATTTTGCTGAATTTGTTGAAGGGGTTTCCATGTGTGAAGGTGAGATGATCTCTCTAAATAAAGTCATAAAAAAAAATTTAACACAATAATGATAATATTAAAAGAGAGTTTTTAGTAGTTTTTGTAATTTTTAGATTTATTAGTGAATTATTTCTCGTGACATAGTTTTGTGAATGTAAGATTGAAAAATTAAAATTACATTCAAATACTTACCTCCTTTATTTTCTTATTCGTGATATGTTATTTTAACTAATTAGATAAATTAATTAAATTTAATAAATACTTGCTAAAATGAATTTAACAAAAAATTAAATAATAGGTAGTTTAATCAAATGAGCAGAGATTTAAATATAATCTACAGCTCAATTAGTTTAATTGGCTAGATTAATGGCCAAGATCTATTGCAAATATTGCTTTACACACCAGAATGTTAGAGTGCTTTGCACACCAGAATGTTGAGCATGTAAGGATCGTCCGAACAGTTGTACTCCACATGTTTAATTTTGGCCAAAAGGGATAATTCATGTTCAAGCAAAACCATTTATATGTTTCTTAGTTTATAAATTACCTTGTCATACTCTATCTTTAAGTCAATCATATTCTTGTCCAACTGAAATATCTATTGGGCTGAGCAAGTTAAATTTCCTATCCTATTTCACTTAATAGGATTGGATTAATTTCTGATTAGAGAGTGATTTTACGTTAGTTACTCATCTTGTTTCTAATCCCTCTTTGAATCCTCTTTAATCTTTGCAGAATTGTTGGTTAAATTCTTGCCAGTTTTAATCCTAAATGAAATTTTGCTTCACTCACTCATTTAGAAAGAACAACAGTGTCATTGATAGGATTGCAAACTTAGGTTTTATTTGTGCTGATTTTTGTTGGTGGGATAGCCCTCCTCCGGAGATTCTTCAAATTTTATGGAAGGATGCCGATGGCTTCTATACTAATGGGATTGGCCTGGAGCATGCAATTCATAGTATTTTTTAATAGCCATCTCTTGTTGGTTACAATGACGGAAAAATCAAGGTTCCTGAGAAAATTATTCGTAATGAAACCCAATTCAGCTTATGCAATATGGTTCCGGAAAGACAATTGCGTTAAAAGTTGAATACTTATATCTATTTCAGAGAAGTTGGTTGCTTCTCTTTATAGGATAAAGTTGCCAAGTAATCTTGGGATTCTGTTCAATCCCGCTTTGCTCTGACTGATTTCTTTAATCAAGAGACAGCTTCGAACTTTGTGTCAAGGTAACAAAATGTGCACTGCTTATATTGATGAGGCTAAATGTCTCTCTGATCAATTTGTCATGGCTAGTAAGCTAATTGATAACCAAGACCTGATGCCTTAGAATGAGTTTTACTCCTTTTATTACCTCTTATACTTTAACCAGACGAGACAACGACCTCTACTTGGTAGATTTTCAAGCTGAACTACTTAGCTTTAAAACCCTTCTTAAGAATCATATACAAAATTTTGCAGACACTCATTATGCCCTTGCTTCCACAAGTTCTAAGATGCCAAATTATTCCAAGAAATTACAACAAACATGTATGAATTATAATTTCAAAAAACCAACACATTGTGCCCCTGCTAGTAGCAATAGCTAAGGACCTCTATACCGTAAAATCGCCCTCATCTATAATGTACTTTTATTATGGTTTTTGCTTAAAGAGTAACGTGTGTTTTCTCTAAATTATTAATAAAAAAAAGTAGGATAAATAAAAGTTGTTTATTGTTTTTGTGTTGTTTATATGATAATTAGAAATCGATGATAGGGTTTTAGAGCTAGTTAATCAATGAAATTCATATAGATATAAAGTTATCATATATGGGAGACACTAAACTTTACTATAACTTAAATTGTGTTCACAGCCTACAAATAGAGTTAGACACTCTACTTTGTTAAGATTGATTTGTTGTTTATCTTAATGGAAAATGATGAGTCTCAAAGCTTCTGAGGTTGAGACTTTGGGGTAAGAACAAATATCTGTAGGGCTTGTATTGAACATGGACGAAGTGAAGTTTTATTTTCAATGTAAATACCATTATTGAAATTAAACTTCTTAACAGAGTAATTAACTTATTCCTTAATCTTAAGTGGATAATGTAATTCTAGTTAGCAGGCTATGATTTTTTCTTGAGATAGAAAGTGAGACCTATTGAGGATAAAAGTTGATAACTTGGCTAGTTGAAACTATAAGATTTGTAATTTAGAATTACCATTTATAACTAAGAAAAAATTTAAGGAATGTCACCCTCTGAATTTTAACTAGGTCTTGAATGATTAATATTGGCCAACAGTTTTATGAAAAAGTTCAGTAAATTGAGATTTAATTAATTTGAATATGAAAATCGTTCATTTCATGTAAAATTGGTCTCAAGGAGTAAGATATAGTTGGAAGAGCAAACCACTAATCTTCTTGACTCTTAGTACTGATACTACAACAAGGGAATTTGCATAAATTTGTTGCTCAATGGATGAAGTTAAAAGTTCAAATAGTAAATTTATTAGGTTTTCTAATAAAAAGAGTACTTAATCAAAGAGTGCAATTTTGGACTTACAGTAAGATGAGTACACTTATGAGATAAAAGAATACTGGCTAAAGTCATTAGAGCTTGAAAATTAGATATGTCTATTTTGATCATTTGAGAAGTTGTTTATAATATCTGATAGTATATTGGATTGAAAGAGAATAAATTTAATTTATTGAGGATTATTTAATAATTTTCAATAATTGAATTAAACATAACATATAGTGTCTTTAGTATTTATTTTATAATTAATTAAAATAGTTTTAATTAATGTTGGGCCAATTATTAAAAGAGTTTTACTTGTTAACTTAATTTTTTGATTAAAGTTGGCATCAAATGAGTAAATTTATGTTTAATTGTGTTCGGATAACTACTTAGGTATACACATTAGTACACTTAGAGACAGGAAGGCACCAAAGACTTTCATTGATTAATTAATTTTTTAAGATAATTTAATTTTATACAAATTGAATTATATTGAGATATGGATAAGATAACATTGAAAAAACATATATAAAACTCACTCAATTTTATGTACTAGCTCCAGTGCTAAAAGGTTGAAAATGTTCTATTTATACCTACACATGCATTAGAAAAACAGTTTATCTCCAAGAAGGCTACTTGTTTTTTTAAAACTAATATAGAGATTATTCTCTATCATTCAAGGTCAAAACTGTCTTCATCAAACTTTTGGTGAAAAAGCTTTCGTTGCTCCATAATAGATTTCAAGAGATATTAAGAAGATCTTATAACTTCTTCTGTTAAACCTACTTGTCAAATTTGTGTCAAGTCAAACAACGCTGCAATAGACTGCTATGAATGGTTCAATTGCACACCTCAAGGTCGTAACCTCCTATTGAACTCGTATCCGATGAAGCAAATTCTAATACGACATTTGATTTCAAATTTGGTATGCTTGTAATAGGGCCAATCTTCAATAACTATTAGTGTAGCAAATCTTACTACTCAGTAACTGTTTGAAGGGCTAAAGATAATCATAGTGGGCAACAGTACAAGTTTATCAATTTAATATACTTTGCACAATTCTCTTTTAGTTGACAACCATACTTTTTACATGAAAAATATTTTGGTCTTGATGCTTCTACTAATCTACTCTGTCACTAAATTTTATCTAGATAAGAATTGTTACTTCATCTTGACTAATAGTTACTTTTTAGTGAAATAGAACTAAGCCAACTGAATATTGTTCTAATGTCAGGTTGAGAATGATCTATATTCTCTTGCTAGTAATAAGAGCTTCTCTACTAAATTGCATTGCTTTATAGCCAAATTAGGATTAACGACAAATCAAGTAAATTTAACATAATCATTTAAGTCACTCATTTGACCTTCTCTTACATAGTTTTTTTCAATTATGATACTGCACTACTGCTGGTTCCTTCAATAAGATTACTTTTTTCTGAGCCTTGTCCTTTAGGAAAGTTGAAATAGGTACCTTGTGATAATTTTACACATCAAACTCGAGGTTCCTTGGCTCTTATACATTTTGATGTTCAGGTATCTCCTATAACTTCAATTGGTAGATGTTATTTTTATCTTTTGTCTATAGATATTTTTTTTATTGTTACATCTGTAGAAAGTAATTCTGATTTTTGATGATAGTTCTAGTGTTGGTTTTGTTAGTTTTACCATTGTAATGGTGAGTTAATGCTGAGTTGTAAAGCAAGTCAAAGCTGGTACTAGCAAAACCATTAGAATATGGACACGTGTCATAAACTAATAGTATAAAATAGTTTTGTTACCGCTAGATTACAGGGGTGTGGTGAAATGAAACAAAATACAAAATAAGTTTTCTTGAATTTCTCTCTCTCATTATTTTTTCTTTCTTGATTCTATTATAGCTTTCATAGTTCAATTACAGATTTCATCTTCTAGTTTGTTAATCAAGGTATTGATTATCTAGTTCTTAGTGTATTACGATCAAAACAGCAATATTTGATACCATAAGCCTAAATAATTTTAAGAGATAAATAAAAGCCCCTGTTAGATATGCAAATGTAGAATTAATTGCATATGCATTGTCTATTAAAGAAAGTTTGGAAAATCAAGAACCAATCACTGTTTCAAGAGCTTTAAGAGGCAATGAATTTGAAAAATAACTTAAAAAGCTATGAATGAAGAGATAGAGTCCTTAAATAAAAACAAGACCTAGAAACTGGTACCAAAACCATCTAGAGAACGATTATAAGAAGTAAATGAGTGTTTAAAAGAAAGAAAGACGAGACAAACAAAGATAAGATTAGATACAAAGAAAGAGTGATGGCTTAGTCAAAGAAAAGAGGTCGATTTTACTGAAGTAGTCTCACCTGTGTTGAGGCAAGTGGGATTCTATTGGCACTCACAGTAGTTATAGATTTAAAGATGGAGTATATGGATGTAAGAATAGCATTCTTACATGGAAAACTTGATGAAGTGATCTACATGTCACAACCTATGGCCTTTGTGCAAAAGAGGAATAATGACATGGTATGTTTGCTTGAAAAGTCCTTTTATGGGCAAAAATAATCACCAAGGCAATAGAACTTGAGATTTCATGGGTTCATGTAGAAGAAGGAGTAGATTATAAGCCAATTCAATAACTGTGTATAGTTCAAGTTTATTAAAAAAGGTCAGTTAATATATTTGGCAATATATGTTGATGAGATGCTAATTACATTTAAGAACATACATGTAGAAACTGAAGCAAGATCTCAGCACAAAATTCAAAATGAAGGATTTAGGTGCTACAAAAAAGATCTTAGAGGTTGAGATTAGAAGAAATAGAAAGGAAAATTCTCTTAGTTTATCTCAGAATCAATATCTCTGGAAGATACTTGAAAATTTTGAAATAAAAGATGCAAAACCAGTGAATACTCCTCTTGCATCACATTTCAAGCTTTCTTGTGATTAAAGCCCCAAGAATGAAACTGACAAGTTATACATGGATAAGGTACCTTATACTAATGTAGTGGATGGTTTAATGTATTTCATGGTGTGTTAGAGGCCAGATTTAGGTCATTTTTTAAGTGCTATTAGCAGATATATGACAAATCTAGGCAAAGAACATTAACCTGCTATCAAGTGGATTTTAAGGTACATAAAGGGAAGCTTAGGGTGTAACTTAATCTATGGAAACAAAGGCTCAGAATAGAGGAGAGTTGAAGGTTGTATTGACTCAAATTATGCATTAGATGCTAATAAAAGAAGATCATTAACTGGGCATGTGTTTGTGTTATGTGGTTGTGTGGTTAGTTGGAAAGCTTCATTGTAGCATGTTATTCCTTTGTCAACAACTGAGGCAGAATATATGGCAGCCACATAAGCAGTAAAAGAAGCACTTTGATTGAATGGAATTGTGTCTTGAGTTAAGCTTAGTTCGAGAGTCAGTGTCAATTTTCTATGATAGGTAAAGTACTATTAAATTAGCTAAAAATCACATGTTTCATGAAAGAACTAGACATATAAATGTTATATTATACTTCATAAAAGTAGAGTTAAGCTGTTAAAGATTCACACTGAGGATAATCCTATAGATATGTTAACCAAATGTGTGTCAGCTATGAAGTTAAAACATTGTAAAAGGTTACTGAATTTTGTTGAATGATTTTAGGATTGATATATGTGAGGCGTAATTGATATGATTGAAGAAGTTTTTTGTGAAAAAATGATTTGTTTTGTTGCAGAATGGCTCTTGTGTTGAAGATGTCAAGATGCAGATAGGAAGCTTGTCAATCAACAATCAAAATGAAGGGGGAGAATCGTAGAAAATAATTTTGATTTCTATTAGTTCTAATGTTGGTTTTGTTAGTTTTAACCATTGTATTGGATAGTTAATGCTAAGTTGTAAAGCAAGTCAAAGCTAGTATTAAAAAAACCATTGATATATGGACACTTGTCATAGAATGATGTTATAAAATGGTTTTGTTACTGTTAGATTACAGGGGTGTAGTGAAATAAAACAAAATACAAAATAAGCTTTCTTGAATTGCTCTCTCTAAGTATTTTTTTTTTTTCTTTCTTGATTCGATTATAGCTTTCATAGTTCAGTTACAAATTTCATCTTCTGGTTTGTTAATCAAGTATTGATTGTTTAGTTCTTTGTGTATTGTGATCAAAACAGCAACAATATCCATGGCTCATAAATTTTATGTATTTAAAATATTTAAGAAACATAAAGCTCTTGTTAAAAATTTTTTCTCTTACAATATTAAACAATTTCAACCAAATAATGATAATGAATTTCTCTCAAATGAATTCAGACAATTTTAGCACTAATGGAATATATTATCGCCTAACTTGTCCATATTCATCTTCAAAAGATGGCATTGCAGAGAGGAAGCATAAACATAAGAGAAATGGGACTAACTAGAAAATCACATGAAAATCACATCGACTAATAAGTTATTGGGCTAACTCCTTTTTAGCCTCGGTTTATCTAATTAATAGACTCCTAACCCAGGTTCTAAACATTCAGTCCCCTTTTTTCGCACATCCATCCCTAGGTATAGTGACTTACATATGTTTGGATGCAGTTGCTCCCTTTTATTCACACTTTTTAAAATTACATAAATTTTATTTCAAATGTAAGAAACAAATTCAACAGCTGATATGGTTTCACAATACTCAACCAAGCAAGATTTTGTTCTTTCTAGTAAAACTTCTCAATTTAGATTATCACCTCCTATTTAATTGAAATTATTATTAATACTTCTGTGCAGTCGCAACCGTCAACCAATGTGGAATCACTACTTATCTAACCTCCCGAGCCTATAGTTAATACACCAAACAGAGATATTCCATAACCATATAAGGAACTTACTCACTCAAATCTTATCTCCATATCCCCTGATCCTGATCCTATAGGTTCATCTTAGACACACCCAATCCAACAAAAAGTGACTAGATCTAAAATTAGAAAACATAAGCCTAAATAATATTTTGGCTTCAAAAGTTTTTACTTTACCAAACACCCTCTTCATGTGTTATCCATTATTTATATGAACAAGAACCAAGTTGCTTCATGCATGTGGTGTCTAACTTTGAATGGCGGGATGCTATGGGACGTGAGTTTGATGCATTAATGGCTGGTGGTACTTGGTCCGTAGGTTCATGACCACTCAATAAGCCTGTGATTCGTGAAAAAAGGGTATATAAAATAAAAAGAAAGCAGGAGGGCAATAAAGAGAGGATCAAGGTAGGCTTGGCTGCCAAAGATTTGATCAACATGATATTGTAAATTATCATGAGACATTCTCGCTAGTTATTAAACCTTTAAATATTCGTTTACTTCTAGCCCTGACAGTTAACTTTCATTGGCCTATTCGGCAACTAGATGTTTCTAATACCTTTTTACATAGCATGTTGGATGATGGAGTATCCAAAAGGACATATTGAGGGGTCTCATCCTAATTTTGTCAGTAGGTTACATAAATCTCTCTATGGACTAAGACAAGGCCGAGAGCATGACTTTGAAGGCTCTTACAACAGCTCGCTGAATATAGCTCGAATTCGGAAAAGCTCTTTGAAGTGGAGACATTTGAATCTTCGATTGATTCTTCACTATTTATCTATGGCAAGAATGTCTTACAAATCTTTGTTCTTGTCTATCAATATAATATCATCGTGGCAGGAAAAATGCACAGGCTATTGCTCAGTTTGTTACTCAACTTGAAAGTCAGTTTCAGCTTAAAGACCTAGCAAATTTGAGTTACTTTCTAAGAGTCTAGGCATGTTCTGACTCTCAAGTACTTCACTTGTGTTAAGGCAAGTATATTACTAACCTCTTGCATCGGACCAAATTAGCTAGAGTAAAGCCACTGTCCTCTCCTATGGTAACTAGTATAGTATTATCCTCTTAAGATGGTTCTTTACTCTCAGATTCTAGTGAATACAAAGTGACTGTTAAAGCGTTTCAATATAGCGCCATTTTCAGACCTGATATTTTTTTATATTGTCAATCAATTATGTCAATTTATGCAGAGCTCACTTGAAAGACATTGGACAACTCTAAAACATGTTCTTTAATATCTTAAAGGGACAGTTGACCATGGTCTTTATTACACTTTTTCATCCATTGATTTAAATCTTATTGCGACTCAAGTTGGGTATGCAACCCGTATGACAGATGCAGTAGCAACGGTTATTTTTTCTTTTTTTAACTTTTTTGGGCAAAAACTTGGTTTCATGGAGTGCTAAAATGCAAAATGTCGCATCTTGTTCAAGTACTGAAGTTGAATATCGGTCATTGGGCTAAGTAACTGCAGAAATTTATTGGCTGCACATGTTACTTCGAGAATTGGAGATTATCCTTTCCAAATGTCCAATACTTTGGTGTGACAACATAGGTGTTAATGCTCTTGCTTCAAACCTAGTTTTTATGTGGAGGACAAAGTATATTGAAGTGGATTATCATTTTGCCAAAGAAAAAGTTATAAACAAAGATGTTCAAGTCTATCGTGTTTCTACTGAAGCTTAAGTTGCAGATGTATTCATTAAAGGATATAATACAGCCCCACGGTTTGAATTCTTGAGGTCCAAATTGATGATCTGTATGCTGGCCATCAGTTTGAAAAGCGATGTTAGCTTATATTATGGGGAGTACAACCAATTCTGCAGCAACATCAAAGCAACTCTGGACACTTAAAAGTTTGAATTTTGTATACAGCTGGAAATAGATCAAACTTCCTTGTAAAGCTGAATTTTGTTTATATTGTAAGCATATAAATATACAAGTTATTCAAAGGGTTAGGTATTGAAAACTTGGTCAAATTTTACCGAGTATCTGCCTCGTTTACGCACTGCATCAATAATCCAAGGACAGATCAAACTTCACACATAGTTAGCAAGCTTTATTACACGTCTTTTATAAAGTATATACATACATGTTACAGCTCTTCCTTGCCCACTTTTGTCTTCACTGTATAGCTTTATTATTTATACACATCTTATCTGCATGTTACAGTCTTATATACAACCATAGAGTATACATATATTATTGTATATGGCTTCAAGCCAAGAACCTTTCGAGCAAGTTTCCAAAAAAGAAGATTGTCTTAGCCCATCCACTATTTTTAGCTTCTGCAGGTTCTTTACTGGCATTAACTTGAACTTTCTTGACATCTATCATCATCGTTTGTCCAATTTCTTTACGAAGTGCTTCGATTGTTTTCATGTCTACTGGATTCCCTGAAACATCTCTCACGTAGAACACATTCATCGCTTGCTCTCCAATTGTGGTCACTCCTGCTCTTGTCACTGATAATCCATTTTCTCTCAGAATTCTTGTCACTTCTGACAGCAAACCTACTCTATCTTTTGCGCACAGCTTCAAGCTCAGACCCTGCTTATCATGTAATATTTCACACATTTATACTTCGCAATTAATGATTTTATTTCACACCAGTTATAGTTTTAAAAACACAACACTTCAATACCAAACATATGTGTAATTATCTACTCACCTCGCTTACTCGTCTTCGAATTGCAGCTTCAAGGCATTTAATAACCGTTTCCTTCTCTCCTTCAGTATCTAGTATGCAACCATCCATGTGACGAATGTAATATTCCTGAAACAAGCTTATTATCAAATAGGCAGAGTTCTGGTAAATTTTTCTTTGAACGTATCAAATTTTCTGTTATATCTTTAACGCAGAAGTAATTTCACAGAGTACTTACGAATTAAATTGCAAACAAACCTGAGAAGCATAAGGTCCATCGGAGTTGATGGTGGCATGGAAAACAACATATTGCATGTCTGTCAACGTGCAAACAATGTCAAACATAAGCTTCGCCCGATCTTTGCTCCTGACATTCACCACAGAATATCCCTTGTCTTCGCAACGCTCTACTGTGATTTTCGGCTTCAAAGAAGGAGGATATTCAACCTGATCAGCCGTCACTTCTCCGCCGCCACCTTCATAGTCTCTATCAGCAAAAAACATCTGGTGAAGCCGGCGATCGACATGGGTGAACCCCATGGAGAAACGGGTGCGAGCCACTTTGTCATTGTCTTCATTATCACAACCGCGTAAAATGTTCTTAAGCTGTTCTTCCATGATTGAAAATCTAGTTGGATCATCTACAGCACGGCAAGTGCTGTTATCATTGACGTATACAATGCATGCTATTCGCCTGTTGTGCGTCCAAACTTCAGCGGCGACGACGTTAAACTGGAGATTGGCAAGGACGGCGGAGATTTCGGATAAGAGACCAGGACGGTCCCAGCCGATTAGTTCAATGGCTGTATGATCACTAACTGGGTGCACACCAACCTGTTTGCTTGGCCAAGTCTTGACCCCCGCTGTGATGTGGCCTCTTGGCCCTAAAGCCTTTTTATTGCAATAAATTTATTTCTAATACAGTTGTTATACATAAATCAGAACAAAATAATTTCCGTGGAGAACTTGTATATTTAACATTACCTTCTCTATGTAGTCGATGGTTTTGCTGTCTGTAACCTTCTTCCCTTGTTGATCAGTGACATGGAATACTGTTCATATTGAATTTACAGTAAGCAAAGGTTAATTATGGACTAATTAACTGTTAATCAGCGTGAAATTAATTAAGTTAATGGTGGAAGAGAGTAGAAATGAAGAAGAAAAAGAAAGTACCGTCCATGAACCAACCGCCATCTGAGGAGATGTAAGCCTTGGTGATAATGAGGTCAAGGTCAGAAAGGATTTGCACTACTTCCAGCAGTATTCCTGGTTTGTTCACACTGTCAACCTAGAAATAGAGTAAATATATGATTGAAAACATGCAGTCATTGGTGAATTCCCTATAACTTCACAATCTATAAATTTCTGAAAGTATGTTCAGGAATGAGGAGATATCGTGACCAACTATTGCAGCAATTTCGCAAAATTTTTTATATCATAGAGAATATATATAAAATAATTTTAATTAACCTGCAAAAATGAATATTTTAATCTTAGATCCCTCTAATTTTAAGTGTTTTAACATTTTTCCTATAAAATTGAAGACTATTTTAACATTTTGTTCCCTCTAATTTTATTGTTTTAATATTTTGACTATCAATTAACGATTCTAGCTCCGACAGATCAAGTGAAAGCATGATAGTCTCTTGGCATGGTGCCAAATTGGCAAGATTATGGGTGAGAATACAGCTTTTGTTAGTTATGAATAATTAGACTTACCTTGATTAAAGTACTCTCAGGGCAACTAGTATTATCAACCGACACACTGCAAAATTATCAAATAAGAATGCTCGGTTACTAACAATATTAGATGTCCAGATGAAATTCCCAGAACCCATAGAATTGAGTCAATAAAGAATGTATATGGAGAGGAATGAGAGGAATAGAACCTTGGAGGATTAATTCTGATGCTCAAGTTTTCATACTCAGGATCAAAGTACGGCCAACAAACACTAGCCATTTATTTATCTGTTTGTATTCTTCTCCTGTTTCAATAGTTTGAAATGCACCTTTTCTCCCACCGTTAATTATTCACTTGAGATTAAGAACAAGCAGGCATGGAATATCATGATTAGCTCTAATTAGCAGCAACAAGCATTTAATCTGACGTGAAAACGTTATATCAATGTAATATGGTCTAGAAAAGTGTAAGAATACAGAGAAATCTTGTCATAACAGGTTTGTGACGAAATATTCAAACTTAGAACATCGAGCAAAAAGTTTAATTCCGTCCTTATTCACTCGGACAAGAATTAACTTTTAATTTTTTTTGTCCTAATTTTTAAAAATTTGTGACATATGAACATAAAAAATAATGAAAAGTTCATACTTTATTTTAACTTTTTTTTTATTTTTAATTTTTTAACAAATAAAAATTAATCAAAATACAAAAGATTAGAAAAAGATTTCACTTTCATCCACCCATACCCTTGTTGACCTGTGGTTACTTAGTTGTTTAATATTCATAAAAAAAAAAACAAACAATTTTAGTATCACTAAAAATCTTTTCTCATTACCCTAGTCAGTACAATTACCCATTTGACCTATCTGATTGTGTAATTACTAAGGTAATTACAAAATTTACTAATATATTTTTTATATATCTTATATTATTTAATATAAAATTTAAAATATAAAACATAAAATTAAAATAATTAACATAAAATTTATAATATATGATATAAAAAATTTAAAATAAAAACGTAAAATTTAAGATAATTAATATAAAAATTTTAAAAATTGAATATATATTATAATAAGACTTGATAATTACGTTTTATTTGGCCATTAAATGAAAAATGTGAGGACATTAACCAAATCAATCTCCTCAGCCTCTAAAATCCAACATCATAAATATTTGAAATGTTAGGGCTGATATACTTGGTAGGTGTTAGAAATTTACTTCATTATCAACTTTTGGATAGAATAAATGGAAGTTACTTCTAGAGGCTAAGTGACAAATATATAAAATATGAGAATGAGAGATGTTTGTGACGCATATGGCCACCGATATTAATATACAAGGGGAACTTTATGATTTCTTGTTTTTTCCTCATCTTGGCCCCCCACTCTATAATAATTATGAGGTATGAATTATAACACTTCAGTTCTGAACATAATGTACGTTCTACTTCCAGAAGCAAAATTGATATTAAACAATTTCTTTCTCTGTCCATACGTATAACCATAACCCAGGTGGCAAGAATACGAACAACCCCGGTTGAATTCTTATTATTCTTCTCTACGGTACACAAATATATATGGGACCGGTGAAAATGAGATCAGCTAAGATAAGAAATCAGAATGCTGGGCAGCAATGGCAGTAGCCAGTAGCAAACGGGCAGCGCCAGAAAATGAATATGAAGAGGGGGACCTCAACGACTTTTAAGTTGATATACAGAGATAGATTCCAACTTTATTATTAAAAGATTAATATTCGTATGTATACAGTCGTCTGTAACTGCAAGAAAAGCTCGACAGATCATCATCTGTGTTTTACCTACGTAAATCAGAATTATTTGTAATCCTAACATATTTGGAAGTTCCCCCCCTGATAGAGATGGCGTTCAAAGATGCCGTCAAATCTATTTTCATGTGAAAACTTTTGACAGCATAAAATTGTTTTGTCGTGTCTTTTTCTGCGGCACGTAAGAAAAACTTCTGTTTCCAGTGGAAAGAAGAAATCTACTGCTCTAAATTTACCGGATGAAAGACAATTCGCATGTGAATTTACTTGAAGATTTATAACCTGTATTATAAGAAACTGCAGATTAGAAAGTAAACTTACAGAAGAGAAGTAGATTTGCCGAGGAATTAGTCTGCTGAATCTCGAAGGAAACCTGTAAATTTCCAGGCAGAAAGAAAGAGAAAGAAAAACATGAGAACCTGTAGAAGTTCCTTTCACAGTTCAATAACAATACTGGCATGAAGATTATACATGGCAACTACCTATAGAGAAAGGAATTCATTGGTGGAAATCTCCAGAATTTTGTTTCGTCCGTTTTATATGGAAACTCAAAACTCGTGAATATTTATAGGAAGAGGTTTATTGAACGGAAAATAAAATAGAGTCGGAAATCAATAATTTAACGGAACCTGAACAAGAAGCCGCTAATTAATTACCTGGAAGTTCCTCAGAAATTCCAACAGAAAGCAAAAAGGCTTCTTCACATCATCGAAAACTGAAAGAACAAACAAAGCAGAGACGTATATCAACAGAAAAACTGAGGGGGAAGAGCGCTTTTAAACTTCAACTTCTGCTTTCTCCGATAGATTTATTTTATTTTAAATAATTTGTCTGAAACGTGGAGACCAAACATGAAGTTCTTACAAATCTGTGTAAGAACAAGGTTTTGTTTCATTCGCCATTCGCCCGAGTGGATCCACGCCCTACTTACGCCGTCGTTTGGTGCAGAAAGTGGAGATCGTGTCGGAAAATGGGAAGAAAGTTTACACACACGCTGTAAAAGCGTCAGTCTCTGCTAGTTGTTTGGTAGCAGAAGCACAGTTGTTCTTCTGGTTGTACCGTCTTGTTTGGGAAATTACGATAAAGTACAAGTGAACCATTGCTTCACTTGTTGATGCCCCTACTGGCTTTCGAGGAAAAGTACTATAGGTAATGTCTCATTCGTAGGACGAACGTCCACCGTCGATTTGTCATGGGGATATGGTCAAAGATGGTACTGATTGGACGGTCTATGATTAATTGTTTGTCTGAATTTAGGTCAGCAATGTAGCTTCAAAGTTTAGAGCATTTTATCGTTTTGGATTATTTAAAATTTAAAGATGACAAAATTAAAGTAAAAAATAAAAAATAAAAAAATTGATTTAAACTTTATTTTAATACAATAAAAAATAAAATAATTTTTAAGAATGATGGATTACCATACTGTAAAGTTGCCCAATTAGTTTTTTACATTACCATATTGCAAAGTTGTCCAATTAATTTATTACACGTCTCAAATTATTTATTATATTCGATGTTTGTATATATGTTTTTTTAGATTTTTAAGAAAAAAATGAGACAAATTATAAATTACGTAAATTTTAAAGACTTTTTTAGCGTTTGTTATTTTTATCTTGTAATAATTTATTTATGTGATAATTAAAATTTGAGATCTAAATACAATTATTTATCTCTTGTCATAAATTTGATAATTCAATCTTACATTCTTATGTTCACTTGATTATTAAAAAAAAAAAAAAGAGGGGGTAGGTATTTACTAATGATTCAAAAGTTGGAATGTGAATTGTAACCAAGAAACATGGAATCAAATTCTAGCATGGTGGATTCAATATAGAAGGTTGACAGTCAAGGGGTTTTCCATCTGTCATAGGTTTGTAAAGTTTGCTTTTTGTCTTTTCATAGAACGGGGATCTCATGCTTCAATTTTTTTTTTTTAATAATTATGGTTCAACATTTTTTTTAAATATTTATATAAAAAAATTAAACTAAGATGTATTTATGCATCTTACGTCTTTTAATATAAAATATAAAATTTAAAATTTAAAATTATTAACATAAAACTTAAAATAAATAATATAAAAATTTGAATCATGAACGTAAGATTTAATACGATCAATAAAAAATTTAAAAAAATTGAATATATTTTACTACCGGTGTATTGCAACTAAATTCATATATGTATTGGTTTACAAATATTTCATTTCTTTTCTTGGTTAAGTTAATCTTTTTAGCTAATATTTATTGATATAAATATTGTCTTTATTATAAAGTCACCCATGAAATTAAATTATTTTAAAATAAAAAATAAAAAGTGAATGTACTCAACCACATAGTATGGTTAGTTGGATAATACAGTGTATGGAAACTAGTTAGTTAGTTAGCAGTTTGATGCTTTCATCTTTTTTTCTTTTCAAATTTTATTTTATTAAGCAAAAGTAATATTAAATGAGTGTGCCTAATATATTCTTCTTAATGATCAAATAAAGTCGGTATAAAAATAAAAGCTAAAAATCATGATTAAATTCTTTTTAAAATTTGATTCGTAAAATATAATTTCAATTCTTGTCCAAGACAGAAAGGTTCATATTTTACATAAAATAAATAAAATTAAATTTATCAAGTTTTTTTATTTTATTTTTATTATAAACAGTTAAAATTTTAATTTTTAATATTACAAATTTTTAGTACAATCTTAAAAAAATACTTGACTGTAATATCAATATTTGAGATAATCACAAGTAGGTTACATTAAACTTTGAGGACTTTATCCCTTGAGTCTCATAATTTTTTTATAGATTTTTTGTATAATATATTTATAATTTGGATTTTTAAATAAAATTTATTTGCATTACAACCCCATCAACTTTGAAAAGTGGCTATTTACTCAATTTTTTTATTTTATTTTTAAAAAAACAGCCTACCAACTTTACTTTTACTTTTTATTTTGCATTATTTATAGTGGTACTGCGATAGAGAAGAAGACAAGGAGACAAGCAAATTCGGCAAAGATTCCGTATACTGGGGTTAACATGCAAATGAATCTCAGCCGTCCATTTATTCTTTTTTGAGGGCCCATTTGACCACACATGAGACCACCGTAGAAATCAAATCATAACATGACAAGAGATTAGCATTGATTCACACACGTGCGTTTTCTTGGTCGCAAGATTTTTCATCAGAACTTAGCTTGGGAATCGAACCGGGTGGCCCATGCCGCCGGGCCTAGGTGAATTTGCCACGTGAACCCTAATAATTGAATCAAAACAAAAAATAGGTAATAAAGGTAGTCACACCCGCATCCGGAGTTTCTCCATTTCATGTCGGACCCATCCCGTGTCCGTTAATGGAGCTGCAACCCGGTCCTGCTAACGTGGGGTTGGCTAATTATTGCTTGTGCCTATGCTCATTTTATTTCTTCTTCTGTCAGGGTGCTGAACACAAATCGTCAAAGGAGTGTAAACGATTTAGCCCTGTAATCCCATGGAGTAATTGTGATCAGAGATTGTAATTAATCCAGGTTATCTCTTATGCATTTACATTGTGTCCTTGTCTTGCTTTATTGTTACTACTTGTGAGAGGTCTTTATAATAATAAAGAACAGTTGTAACGATGAAAGGAAGCAAGGGGTATTAAAAAATTTTTAGTATATATATTTAATAAATAAAGACAAGAAAAATATCAATCACATAATATATTTATTTATATAAAAATTTTTATACCAAACAAAAATTAAACAATAAGAAAAAAATTTATTATTTAAAAAATTATTATAACTACACAATTTTTTTTATACTTAAAATTCTAATTACCCCCGATCATACTAAAAACTCTAATTACATTTTATTCATGTAATTAAATTATACTTAATCACACTAAAATCTCAATAGATCATTCAAATTTTTAATAAATTTCATTATTTCTTTCAATATAAATCTCATAATTCTTATCAATAAAATTTATCCACTCTAAAAAATAGTACTCCATCTCTATAAATTGATAACTTGAGATTGATACTCAATCTCGATAGATTATTTACCCTTAAAAATTATTTATTATCAAATATTACATTATGAATGATATTATATAATCTTTTTATACAAGTTATTTTAGTATCTTTATATACAGTGATTAATAATCTATTCTTTTAAAATTATTTTTTTCTCGTACAAATCAAATTTTGTATGGAATGAATAAATTCTACAATAATACTGTGTAGCCATTAAAACAAGAATTCTCCCAAAAATAAGAAAATTACTAACAAAAAAATACACTAAGCTATTCTTAATTACTTAAAACATAAATTTTTGTTGAAAAAAATAACCACATTTCAGCAATGAGATACTAACCAAAGGCGACTACAAGAAAGAAAGAGAAAACTTGCAGAGAATGAAGAAGATAGGAAGAGTCACGGTGGTGCTATGGACAACAAAGAAAAATCATAAGAGAGTCGTGAAAAGAAATCTGCTACTGGCATGTACGGATCATTAAAGAAAGGAGGCCACGGAGGAAAGTACACTTTGTCCGGTGACGACTACTCGCTGACTGAGATTAGCATTCAAAGAAGTTATTGATATCAAGGATCCCTTTGACGATCCATGGGTGATCATCGCCATTTGATTATGACTACCTGCTTGATGGTCATTTACAAAGAGTTTTTTTAGTTATTTATATTTTTTATTAATTAATTAATGATCAAATATAATAATTTTATTATTAATAAATATTTATTATTAATTTATTAAAAATTTTATATTTATATATAATTTTATCAATTCTCACCAAAATAAGTAAAATTATTTTATAATTATAATTTATTTATATTTATTTTAAATTATATTAATATAATAAATGTTAGTTTAATTGGTGAACAAATTTAAAAATTAAAATAAAAAGTCTAGAGTTCAAATTTTGTCCACTTAAAGGTGGGTTGAAATTAATTTTTTTCTTGTATTTTAAAAAAAAATTAAAAATATTGTACTAAATTATTTATCAAGAGGTGGGTGCTATGTGATTCAATGACAATTTTTTTGAGAATAATACAAAAAAATTTAAAATTTAAAATTTAAAATTTTCTTGCATTAAGGTTGTGAGCAGTTTAATTTATTTATGTTCATATAATATTTATTTTTTGAAAAAAAGAAAAAGAAAAATTTATATATTTTCTTTTTATTGTAAAAGGAGCATCCATGTTAGTAGAATTTTCTCTCTTTGATTCAAACAAGAACTTGCACGAGTAGAATAAGCGATATCCCATTACTACACATAGTGCATATTGGGTGGGGTGCTTGCCTAATTACTATTGCAATATCTGGGCGACAATTTTCCTTTTCCATTTTTTCTTCCTAGTTCTAAAGTTACTTGATAGAAAAATAAATGCAATCATCAATCATGTGTGACACTTTTATGATTGATTGTGCTGTACCACTACTATTTTTTTTTTTAAATAGTGTTCCCCAATGGTTGGGGTTCTTTTTGGTCCACTTAACTCTATCATCACTTGGTTAGTGCTCCACTAGCAAATTTCGAAGTAATAGTATAATGCAATATGCAAGCAAACAAAGAGATTGATGTATATATGTTAGTACACATAACCAAGAGAGGCACAAATTATTATTGCCTTAACTATGAAAAGAAAGTAATGATGTCATCACATTTATGTTACGGCCATGGGACATGGGACAATCTGAAGGTAGTGTTGTTGGTCAACTTTTGCTTAAGCATCCCTCCTAAATTTAATTGTGGGTTTATTTATTTATTTATATATTTTAATTTTTTAGTAAAATTTAATAGAAGATTATTTATGAGTTTTAAATTTACTAAAGAGAATAAAAATATTTCATAAAAAAAACTAACATAAAAGTTTAAAATTAAACTTATAATTTTAAAATCTTTGTGTGAAACTTAATTTTTTATTTCCTTGCTTCTTTACACACACACACACACACACACACACACACATTCAATTTTTAAATAATTTTTCTTCTTTTTTACTAAATAAATTTAGCAATAGTATCTTATATTAATAACTTGATAAATATCTTATTTTGTTAGTAATATTTTTGGTAAATAGAATATAACATGATAAAAGTTTCATCATAATTACTTAAATATAAGTATGATAGGAGAGAAAAGAGAATCAAATTAAAAAGAAAGTTACAAAAATAATAATTGTGTACGAGATAAATTATAATCAACAAGATTCAAGTTTAGGATTGTTATAATTTTTTTGCAGTTTATTGATTGAATTTTTCTGTTGTTAGAGAGTAGAAGCCATTCCATCTGGACGACTAATCCAGTCTTAACGTAGATATTGGCACCTTGTTATAATACATTGTGATCTATGTGCTAATATTGAAAAGGGGAGAGAGAGAGAGAGAGAGACAGTGGGGGTATACACATGGATATGTATATCTTCTCAAAATGGAGAGTCCATTTCAATCTAGAATATACAAAGACGGAGCATGCCAATCCAAAACCCTAATGATTCCCTCTTCACCTCACTTTGTGCTCACTACTATTGTTTAGTCCACTTCAATATGTCTTCTTCACCTTTGGGCCCATATGGTTGAGTGCCTGATGCAATGGGAATCATGAATTGTGTTGCTGCATGTTGAGGGTTGAGTAGTTGTTTAAGCTTTATCCCCTGCGAAGTTGGATGCAAGGACCGGGCTCTTTTCTCATTATTCATTTCAATATTCCACTCTATGAAATTCTATCCCAAAAATATCTTATATGAGGATGTTGATACTACAACACTTATAAACTAAGAAGTAGCATTTTACAATTTGAATATCCAATATAATAAATAAATCTAATTATAAGAAATTTATTAATAAATTGATTTTTCAATTATGGTTTTAGTTTTGGGTAAAGTGATTTTTTATATTTTGGATAGTTTCATATAGATAAGTAGTTTTTATATTCATTAATTGAAAGATTTTTACTTAATATTTAGCTAAATTTTTGAGATTATATAAAAAATTAACACACTTTTTGTTTGATTTTTAGCTAATAAAAGAATAAATATTTAAAAATAATTTCAAGTCAATAAACGTTGAATGGATAATATTTTTACTTCAGAAACAAAAAAAAAATGATGAAGAGTGGATAGAAGCATTGGAGCCATAGCACCAAGATCGCAAGGCTGTGGCTCCAACCATGACAAAAAGTGTTGGGCAGTAGCTTTAGGACCACAATCCAAAATTTGGAATTCGCCATGGTGAAGCTAGACCACACCTGTAACGCTCTTAATTTTAAAGGGTAAAATACTAAAATATTTATAAAATTCATATGATTATAAAAAATTTCTTATAACTTATAAAAAAAACTCGTAAACAAATGAATTAGTCAAATATTTCTAATTATAAATAACCACAACTCTTTAAAATAAATCTTGAAATTAAAAAATAGAATAAAAGAAAATTCTTAAAATTCCTAATGCTTGGAAAACTAAGTGACAACAGAAACTCGATCAAATCCATCTTTTAAGTATACAATCTTTCGATCACCTAAAATCATAATAAACTATAGTAAGTTTTAAACTCAATAAGTATATTAGTTTTTTTTTATATATAAAATACATACATATTTATATAGAATGCATATATATATATATATAATGCATATACATGATATGACATGAGATAAAATCATATTTTTGTAACATTTAAATATTATATAAAATTCTTTCAAATTTTTTAAAAAATATTTCTATTTAATTACCTCTTAATAGGACTTTATATATTACTTATCACTAAATGAACTAACATTACTCATCGATGACTTACTGTATACAAGGTAAGTATAAATGAGGCATGTAATTTTTTTTAAAAAAAATAATAATAAACACTTATACCCAAAGATAAAAATTACACTCTCACCTTGATTATCAGTATGTCATTCCATATGCATAAATATTTATTCACACGAATGTAAAAACTACTATATCCAGGAATACCCTAAAAATCTCTTCATATTATACGGAATAATGAACAATAACAATAATACTAAATTCGAAAGAATAGTCACATTAAACAATAAAAATTCTATATAACTTATAATTGCCTACTAAGAAGACAATGAAATTCAATATTCTAGTATACAAAACTTAACTTTTATATGTACTTTCTTATAAAATTATTTTCTTATTATTGCACATATTCATGCTTAAATATGAATGCACGTAATAAAAAAATAATCATAATAACACAATTATCAACAATTATAATTACAATAATACATATACTTATAAACAATTACATAAATATGAACAATGTCAAAACAATACATTCATAAAAATTTATAATTAAAAAATATTTTTGAAAATATATTCAAATATATACATACATCTATTACGATTCTATTTTAAAAAATCTGATATACTTACCCCTTGATGATTATAATAAAGATTAATTTAAGTACTTTGACGTAAAAAAAAACATTTATAAGACTCCTCTATACTTTCACAAAGTACATATAATTTTATTAGATTTTAAATTTCTCATAAACTAAATTTTTTTATAGTTTAAATTTAATTATTTATTCTAATAATATTGTGTCATATACTAAGTAATTCTCAATTTTTGATTTTTAGAAAATACTATACGTTTCTTAATATTATAAAATTTTGCAGAGATAATAAAGAATATGTTCATGTAAGAAATGCTATAGTAGGGCGTGTGGTCGACGTGTTGAGAGTACCTATTGATGGAAAATAGGCTTTAAGTGATCCCAAGCAAAATTTTTGAGTTTAAGTTTATACTCTAATTATTCAAAATAAATTTTATTTTTAAAATATCAAATTTTGCCAAATAAAAATCAACAATAAACTATTTTTATTCAAAATTTTATAATAAATCATAGATATAGAATTTTATTATAAAATTTTAGTATGATAAATTAAATATAATTAAAAATCAGTATATAAAATTGCATACTTTTTCAAAATATTTTGGTCAACTAGAATAATTTCGTCATTCAGTTATTCTACAAAAACAAGTAATTTTTTGTATCCCAGAGTTAGATTCAAAAAATTATTAAAAATTAAAAAAATATTAATTTTTAATAAAATAAAATTCATAATAACTCTAAAGATGTCTAGTATATTTTCTTAAAATAGTTTTAGCAAATTTTGAAATAAATAATTTTATAAAATTCATAAATTAAGTCATTGTCATAATATTATCTCTACAAAAAACTTTATTTTTCTTCAACTATCTTTCTACAAATAAAAATTTTTTTAATTTCTTAATTATGAAAATTTAACCCTAATAATGTAATATGATTATAAGTTTCAATTATCATATTTTGTAAAACTTAAATAATAAAATTACTTATTACTAATAACAAATCGTTAATACAAAAACAATATGAAATAAGAAAAAAGAAAATATACTATTTCTCTTTTGTCTTTTTTCTATTTTTATCTCTTATTCTTATTATTTTTCTTTCTTCCAAATATGTTAAAACTCTAAATACAAATTAACTTTTTTATTTATACTAGTATAAAATATTAATTTAACTCTTTTTATTTGTTTGATCCTAAATTTATAATTTATTTTTAAAATATCTAATTATTTTTTATCAAAAATATAACTTATTATCTATATATAAATATATAATATATATTAAAAAAAAAGAATATGTTACAACACCGCTCGATGAGGATAGGCATGGTAATTTTTCCTTCATTTTTGAGTCTAAAAGGGAAAAAAGAGGAGGCTTTGGAGAGATAAAAAGGGAGGCTTTTGGAGACAAAAAGAAAGAAAAGAACCAAAAAAGACAAGAAGAAGAAGAAATGAGACAAAAGAAAAAAGGACATTACTACTTCTATTATAAAGTTTTCTAACTTTTAATTCTTCATTTCTTAACTATCTATTGTTTCAAGATGTTAAACTTAGTTTCTTAATTTTAATTTTTTTATATTGTAAACTAAATTTATTATTTTAAGGCTATAATGCAGTCAAACTATGAAGGATTGATGTTTGTTTACTTGAGTTAATTGAGATTTTGTTATTCGATTGAGCATTCTTTATTATTTTTAATGCTTCTAAGTAATTGGCTACTATTTAAATATTTTGATTATATATTGATGTCCTAACAAAATATTTATACTTATGATCTTGTGAGGAATGATATTAGGTTTATGTAAGATAGAAATGTATTTGTTTGTTTAGAGCAGTCAATACGTTGAATTTATAAACTTAATGAATTTTTAATTATCCTAATTCACATAGTAATATATTGTGTTAAGAAATTAGATAGTTTGTTGATTCCATGACTAAAACATGGTTTTGGGGTTGTATTAGTAGGTGTTAATTATAGGTGATGAAACCTTGATGTAAGAAAACAAAGATGATGAGATAGAGACTTAATGCCACTCATCCGTGAATTTTGGGCTTAAGCTAACCTTTTGGAAGAAATTTATAAGTCGTGCCAACCTTAGGCCTTAGTCTAGCTCAAACCAAGATTCTCTAGCAACTTAGTGCCAACTTTGTGTTCAAGCCAGCAATAAACAGAGACATGGTATTAGATCCATGCCAATGCTACACTTGAGTGGGTTTTTACTTGAAGCCTACACCAAACACATGTTTAAGCCATGCTTGAACACACATTAGGCATATAAAAAGTCTTTTGTATTTTAAGGCTAAATTAGTATAATGATTTTTGAGATTTAATAGCTTTTTAAGTAGAGAAAATCTGCTCTGAGTATCATGAGAGCATTATTGATCTTTCCTCTTAAATAAAAATACAAATCCCATACTTTAATGTGAGATTTACCTTGATAATTTCACTTTAGAGATTTTCTAAATTTCTTTCTCTATAAAATCAAACTAGGAGACCTTTAGAATCTTGAAAGGTGTTAATAGTTGGAATTCCAATTAAATAGACGGGCCATTCGTAATTTTTATTAGTGAGAAAAAGTTAAAGTTTTAAGCAACGAAATAATTAGACTAGGTTACTTTGAGTTGAGTTAAGTATTCTTGATAATCATTGGTTATAATTCTTTCTTATTATAGTAGAATTTTAGGTGGCTTCTATAACAACTTGAAGGTTTTAATCCTATAAAAAGTTCTTTATAAAGTTCCTTTCGATACTAACTTGTTGTATTCCATTTATTTATTATTTTTAATTGTATGAGTTGGGATTATTTATGGTAGTTCTTAGGTGAAATACTAATATTTATTATTTTTGAATTCATTTAAAGCATAGTAAATTTTAATTTATATTAATTTTCTTGTTAAATTTATTATTTTTCACTAAATTAACTTTTTACCCTCCCCCAATCCCCTCCCCCCTTTCAATAGTAGTTAAGGTTTAAATGTAGGTTTTTTTTTATAACAAATTGATATATTGAAATATTTTTATTATAACCCTAAATAAAAAGCTAATGAATATTATTTAAGATTTTTAATTATCAACTATAGATTTAGTTTCGATTAATAAGAGTAGGTAGATTAAATTTATATTAGCTTAAATGAAATTAAATATCTTAAAACTCTCTTTATTTGATTACAACGTTAATTTTTGCTTTGTTTTAATTTAATTGTCAATTAGTTAGCAAATAAATTGGTGTTTTATCTATTTAGATAACATTAAAAGTAGGAGATATTGGTACTTAGAGTTTAGATAAATAATTCTCATGAAAATGATACTTGATTCACCATTATATACTTGTTAACAATAGCATGTACTTGCTTTGCATGATTGTCACAACACATATCGTAATTTGGCTAATATATGGTAAATTAGATTGAATTTATGGTAATTATTCAGAACAAATTTACTTTTCTATATCTTAAAAACTAAGGTGGAGAAAGTCACAACTCCGTTAAAAAGTAATTTACAATCTTAGAAATGAGAGCAAAACTTAATGCAAAAACTTGATAGAAACAAAATCTTCTTCAGCATGTTGTCTTCTTCAACTAGTTTTATTGAAGTATGTCTCTTAAAAATCTAAAAATGTCTCATTGGTTATCTAATGTAATAACTATTTTTTTTTTCTTCTTTCTGCAGTAACGTGACAGAGAGAAGAAAAAAATGTAACTTTTGTTTCCAGTTCAATAAAAAATTGGAGAAAGTTTTTAATTTTCCACTTCCCTTCTGCTTGCATCCAACAAACTCCTAACCCACCAATTTCGATAAAAGGAAAATTACACTTAGATAAGCCATTAAAAGCACGGCTCACTCTGTAATGGTGACCGCTATATCAAACTTTTTGTAGTCTTCTAAACACACACAAAAAAAAAAAAAAAAAAGTGGCTAATAAATCAAGAAAAGATACGGTGCATAGAAATTAAGAATACGGTAAGCAAGTAAAATGTATCATCTTCTCCGTTATTTTTTGAAAGAGTTTTAGGTGGGACTGTCCCATTACGTTAACAATGCTGACTTGATAAGTCATCCAATTAATGAAATAAAAGAAATATACATATTTATGATAGATGAAAAAAGTCAATAAAAAATTTTATAAATTTCTTTTACTATATTAATTAAATAGTAAAATTTTTTATTAACTTTTTTTCTCTACCACCAATTAATATATTTCTCTCAACTTATTAATTAGATAATCTCATCACGTTGATACTGACGTGACAAAACCGTCCTACTTGAGAATTTTTTTTTACTTTTTATGATGCTGTACAAATTGCTCCCCTAAGTGGTGAAAACGATCATTTTCGCCTTCAAGCAGACGCACAACCTGTGGCATGATAACAAAGTTGTTGGAATTCGTTATACCGTAGAAAGAAGTAGAAACAGATTGATGCGTGCATATAAAACTAGAAGGTCACGTCTATACAATAATTGTTTACCTCTCCCATGGATGGCCTCATTTCAGGGTTCCTTTGCACACACAAGTATGCTGTTTTAGTCATTAAGTACAATTCATATGTGTCATATGAATCTTCGATACGAGTATCAACAAGCTCATGCAACGCAAGCCTCTCAATTAGCGGTTCTGCCTAAAACAGCCGAAGAACATAATAACAATTAGAATTTTTGTCTTGTTTTCGGCTGTTGAAAAAGAAATGCAAAGAAGATTTAACATACATACCCATTGTCTAAGAGATTGTTGTGGTTCTTCTCCATTTACATTGACCACCCTGCGTCCTGATATTAGCTGTAACAGAACAATGCCGTATGCGTAGACATCTGTTCGCACAGAAACTATTCCATTCTCTGCGTATTCTGGAGCAAGGTATCTACATAAACCAAAAGCCTAAAATGTTCAATTCAAAATAGTAGATGCAAACCTTGCACATGAATTTCTTTTAGTATGCAATCATATTCAATAAAACATAAGAAATAAATACAACATGCAATTCGGGGAAGAAAAGAGCTGATAGAGGTTATACCCTAATGTGCCAAGTACTCTAGTCTGCACAGTATCTTCATTTGTCTTCCATCTGGCAAGGCCAAAGTCACCTAGCTGTGTATACAAGACAAGCCATCAACTGCACTGTCTGGCATTCCATTTAAAAAACAAATGAACCGGTCGAAACACATTAAATTATACTATGCATTGACTATATATCCTATATGGGAAACACTGTAACCTGGTGCAAAAATCCAAGGGATATCCAATAAGGGGAAAAGAAAAATCAAAATTATATGCGTATAAGAAGTTTACCATGGGAACAAAGTCATGTGTGAGAAGTATATTGCTTGGTCGCATATCTCTATGAATTATAGGACCTCCGCGGCATTCTTCGTGCAGAAAACGCAAACCTTTCGCAGTTCCAAGGGCAATAGCACGTCTTTGGTGCCACTCAAGAACAGTTTCTGTATTATCTGTAAAATTTACAATCCCACAATCCACACACAAAATGAAAGAAAAAAACAATTATTTTCTTGTTGGAACAAAGAGCTAGCAAAAATATTCAGCTAAAGAACCAGAAAAAATTGTGATGATTTCGATTTGGGCCAGCAATTGCTCACCAAATAAATGCCAGTAAAGAGATTTGTTGCAGATATACTCGTAGACCAATATGTTAAGGTTCTCCTTGCAACAATACCCCAAAAGCATTACAATGTTCTTGTGGCGTGCAAAATTTAGGACATATACCTCAGAGTGAAATTCAGAAAATCCTTGCGTACTTGCTTGTTTCCTTACCTTTGCTGCAATCATCTGCCCATCTTTAAGCTCACCTTTGTATACATGGCCGTATCCACCCTCTCCAAGCAAATTCTTCTTTGAGAAATCATCTGTTGCAAGCTGAATTTCTGAGAAAATGAATATCATAGGATCCTTCATATACCAATCAGTCCTCATCTCACATCCAATACAGAGAATAGGTGCTGCTGAGGATTTCTGCCGTAAGACATTTTTTCTTTGCTTTTGGACAATTTGAGGAGAAAAAAAATGCTTGTTTTCTCCTATAGAATGCAGACCTGTAATATAAAAAAGATATAATTTTGTTGATAACTAGGAAAGGGTTATATTTCCTTATTTTAATTTCATTAATCAACTGTGTATAGAACATTTATATACGTATCTAAATATGAAAGGTTTGCTGACCTGATTTTTCATGCCTAGAGTGAGACCGAGAATCAAATGAAGAACTATAATCCCCTGATCTGTAAGCAGATGATGAAGACGTCCAACTGTTCTTAAAGCTATCAAAGTTGTCCAGGGAACTGGTAGACAAAGAGGAGCTTCTAGTAGTAACTTGCTCAATGTTTTCACTACCTTGAGAATTTGATAGGGACACTGGCTTTGACAGGGAGTAAAACAACTTATTCTCTATAACATCTGTTTCATTTGTTGTATGAGATCTCAAAACTTCCACAGCAAAACTATCTTGAATTAATGCAACCTTCGATGGTATTTGTTTAAGATAAAACTGCAGATCACGTCTAAGGTGCCTGTTAAGATTTGCACTTTACTACTAAAGCCCACAGAACAAGAAGAGTTATAAATGAAAAATGAAAACAACTTGCACAAATGTAAACATACACATACTTATGCTCACACACGCACACACACACACACACACAAAGCTGCAAGATCGATGTGCTGCTGGCCTCATTCACGCAGCATGTTATGCACCAAACAAGAAAAAAAAATTACAGTTCAATATTCTACAATCGTTGGCAATAAGCATCATTGAATGTTATACCAAGGAATAAAACAATCAACACCTTTTCAAATCTTTAATGGTAAGGTAAAATGGTTGAGAAATGAGAGAATGACACTAGTTGAACCATCAGAACACGAAAATTCAACCATCCAGAATGTAAAAGAAAATGTCTACCTATCAAGTATAACCCAAGTTGCTTTACACGCCACAACTTCCTGCAAAATGACCTTCCTAATAGGAGTTCCAGCAGTAACTTTGACTTCGAGGCTGACCTAAACATAAAAAACAATTAGAACTATGAACACAATTGCAATCGAAAAGAGTGAAAACTTTCTGTCTCCTTGCCATGATTTCAGTTCTACAAAAGTGCATGATAGTCTGGAGAATATTTGTTAAAAAAGATACAGGAAAGGAATTAGTTTGTGTATATCCTTTAATTTTGAGTTGTCATATATACATTTCTTGAATCTTTGCATTTATAGCAGACGCATTATTAGGTCATCAAGCCGCTGTTATGGAAGCACTGCCAATTTCTGTTTAACTTGCTGTGTAGTTGGAGAAGGGCTAAGAAGCAAGAAACAATTTTTTTTTTTTTTCCTTATAAGCACCACCGATACACATTCCATACTCAAGCAAATTGAAGAACACAATTTTCCTTTGAGGAAAGGCACGGTAAATTACTGATGCGATAAGAGAACACCGCATGTAGAGCTAAATATTACTAATGTAATTTTCTCTAAATTAGTCTTTTTAAGATGTGAAATGTGAAAGAAAGAATACAAATGTTCACGATGATCAGACATCCTACTTCTGTCAAATATTACTTCAGCTGACAAAAATGTCAATTACTTAGGTCGACAAACTTCATATTTTCTTTGTAATAACCTAATAACATCATGTGTCCAAACCTGAGAGTTTTGGCTGCCTATTCTACACCTAAATAATCATCATAGTGACTAATTATGCTGTTAAGTGCAAAAGTCTTACGATGCTTGTGTCTATGTGGATATAATTGTAGCCAATTAGCAAACTCAGAAAGAGAAACGCGAACAATAGGCAAAAACGTTTATGTCTATTACCCCTTCATCTTCACACTCTTCAGCACTTGAAAGGAGCATATTTGCAAACGCATCGACTTTCTTCAAAACTTGTTCCTCCATGGCACGAATGCTTGCACCAAAAGCATCAGCACATGCTTTTGCTTGGTAACCCACTACAGCAACCCGTAAAGATGAAATTCTAAATAAAGGATAGTAAGTTGTATTTTACTCTACTATATATATTAAGGCACTCAACACTAGCATTCTGCTCTACATCTTTTGACCACAGCACATAATTAACAAATGATTGGAAACAAAGAATTAGGATGAATATTAGGTGCAAAGAATATCAGAAAACAAAACATAAGCTGAATTATAACTGCAATAATGAGGGAAATTTATAAGTGACTCGCTTTTCATACGACTGATTAGTCTAGAGAATCACACAAAAAGGGGAAAAAAACTCAAAAATATTCTGAAAATGGTCAAGAAACTACGTTGTGTAATGTCATATCCAAACAATAACGGACACAACTCATAACTCAAGAAATCAAACAAATTGAAAAACCCATCTTTAATCCAAAACGCAACGGAGATATTGCATCACTAAGACCTATAAACCAAGAGTAAACTAAATAAACAGAGTTCGTATATACATGAAGCAAGCCATCAAACACTTACAGGGGTGAGTCACTCTCTGCAAAACTCCAAGAACAACAAGCGTATCACCTCCGCGTAGAATGTCACCCCTCATTCTCACACCATTAACGGTGAGCTTAAGTTCGTGTTCGGTACGTTCCTTCGTCGCATCGTAAGCGATCACAACATGAGACGGCGAAGGAGGAGTCTCCATTACAATTGCCACCTAGTTCAAAGAAAACACAAAACTACTTGAAAATAACCTAGGTCTATTTCTTACAAGATTTTTAGTAATGATTTCAGGTTTTAAACACTGTAAACCAAGTGGGTTTGTCCCAGAACATTGGATGAGGTTATCCAATCATCATCTTTTGTTGAAATGATGAAATTTTTTTATTATTTTTTTCATTACATTAGTTTCATTCTTACAAGAACTGTTTTGTGTTTGTACACTGGAAGAAAGCGAAGATTCTTGGCATACGAAAAGAGATATGCTTGTGGATATTCGAACATCGTGTGTTAATATACCTAAAAATGGCGCTTAATGGGCTGCCGTCTAAACCGAAGACAATGAGAAGATTACGAGGAACTTGACGACAGAGCAAAAAAGAACCTTCAGTTTTTGTTTAAACTGCTTGTGTTTTGTTCCTCAGCAGCTCCGATTGTAGGGTGAGTTTCTGACACGATCATGACGCATTTTAATACGACAGGGGATGTATATTATTTTAATTTTTTTATTTTAATTTTTTATTAATATTTTTAATATTATTTACTATTTATTTTATATACATTTTAATATTTTTTATTATAAATTTTATAAAAATACTTACAAATTCTAAAGTTAGACCAATTTTTAGGTGTAAAGATACATACACGTGTATATAGATACCATGGCCATTCACATTATCACAGAATTCGAAACCACGTGTCCTGTAGAGAACATTTTTAATATTCGAGCACCTCAATTTCCTTTGTTTTCATAAATAAAGACATAATGTGTTCATTTATATTAAATAAGTCCCTAAACTTTATTATAATAAATAAATTACCCCTGTTGTATGGTATCCTGACGATAATACATAAAGACAAATAATTTTAAGGTTTGAGATAATTTTATTTTATAATAAATTTTATAAGAAGATTCGTTTGTCTCTGTTCTAAAATACACCATGATTTATTTATTTTTTATAAATAAAACTTGAATTTATTTTTTATTTTTATTTAATTTTTAAAATTTACTAGATATTATTTCTAAAAAAATAGAATAATTTTAATTATACACACACATACATATTTATTCTCTAATAAATTAGTTTAAAATTATTATTACTCCATACAAAATTTATAATCTATATTAAAAATAACTTCATTAAATAAATATTCAAATAGTATTACTTAATAATATTATTATATTATCATAATTATTATTATTAAAAGTATCTTTGTACGAGTAATTATTATGTTATAAAATTTTAAAAATTAATAGAAATTATTTTTTTAAAATAATATGATAATATATTAATACTATTTATTTTAAATTAATTAAATTTATATTATTAGAAGGTTAGAATGTAAATTAGTATCCAATATAAATAAATTAAAAAATAAAAAAATAAATATAAAAGAGTAAATTAAAATTTTATTTATCAAAATAAATAAATTAAAAATATATTTCTCTTTTTATTAGTCAACTTATAGAAGGAGAAGAGGTAAGTGTGTTTTTTATAAAATTTATTCTAAAGTAAAATTATCACTAATTTTAGAAGAAATATTTGATGAAACTGGACATATAAATTACGATTAAAAGCCTATTGTCTCGTGTAACTAGATTTGCAATTAAGTTACACTATGTTTAAGAAGAATTCTCCCTAACAAAGAGGAGCAAAATTATTATTAAGTGGAAACTGAATATATAAAATACGATTAAAAGCCTATTGCATCGTGTAACTGGATTTGCAATTAAATTTCACTATGTTTAGGAAGAATTCTCCCTAACAAAGAGGAGCAAAATTATTGTTAAGTGTGAGAAAATTTTCAGATAGTGATAGAATGCTATTGATAATTGAATGTGTGCAATCCAAATTGTTTGAATTTGGGGTTTTATAAGTTGCCTAACATAACCAACAATTAGAAGGTGCTCCAAATTCATGCCACATTTAACTGCAGAACTGCTTTATTAACATCAATATTCACAGAGCAACTTTCACACTCAACATCCACCTTTCATTATTTTAGATTTTTGACATGTTTTCCAAGCAAATCTATACAGCAAAATCAGTGGGGAAATCTCTTGGATATTTGTTGATACTTTCTCTGAGTTGTTTCTCTTGTTCAAGAAGGCTTTCTGGCAGAACATCATAAACATCTGAAAACAGCTCAGCAATAGCCGGTTTCACTGTCTTCTCTGCGGCTTGAATTGCTTGCAACAACTGCACGAAGTCAAGTTTATTTCAGTACTGTAAGAACGATTGGACATGTCAAAGCAATTCTAAGCAAGCACATAAAATATTGTCACCTCTTTCTTGATCCTCTTTCGAAGCTCGGATTCTTGTTCTTCACTCCACCAGCCATTTCCTTCAATCCAAATTCTGAATCTGTTAACAGGATTCCTTGCTATTTTCCAGTACTCGATTTCATCAGTTGTCCGATACTTGGTTGAATCGTCCGAGGTTGAGTGATGTCCTACTCTATAGCTAAGGGACTGAAATTGGAACAATTTCAGGTCAATTTCCTACAATGGCAGGGGAAATTTTTACCAGAGGAAGTTCAAACTTACCTCAACTAGTACAGGTTTTTGTTCACTCACAGCCGTTTCGCGAGCTGCCCGGATTGCACTGTAAACTGCAAGTGCATCGTTTCCATCCACTCGTATGCTTCGAATTCCGTATCCTTGACCCTTAACGACAATACCATCACCTGCAAAACATGTGCAATTTTCCTGAAAATTCTCTTTGATGTGATGATGCTGGAATTTATAAAACATACAAGTGATTAACAGTACTTCGAAATTGTTCTGATACGTTGGTGCTAATAGCCCAGCCATTGTTGCGACAGATGAAAACAACTGGTGCTTCCATTACTGCTGCAAAATTCAAACCAGCATGAAAATCTCCCTGAATCAATGCAGTTAATTCACAGTTAGAAAATGTACAAACATATAAATAAATCTTCACTTCATATGAAAAATATTGTATGAATCACCTCACTGGTACCGCCATCTCCAATATATGCGACTACACATGCATCCTTTTTATCCATTTTAAGAGAATAGGCCAAGCCTGCAGCTTGAGGAAGTTGTGTACTGACAAGCACAAATCGCAATGAAAATAGTTAGATACATAACAACAATTGAAATCTGCTTACTTTATCCAGATATCTTACGCGATAGGAGAAGAAATTGTTAAGAAGTTATGCTTTTTAGAGCCATAATGAATTGGCATTTGCCGGCCTTTCCCTTCATCGTCCTTGTTTGCAAACAACTGGTTGGCAAATTGTTGCATTGTGTAACCACGCCATAAGAGAACTCCCGGTTCCCGGTACTGGAAAAGACAATTACGTCAGCTAAAATTGCTTGAATATTGGAACTGAAAAAACTACGAAAATACATCGTATATTGTAATTACCTGAGACAAGATAAGATCATCGTCGGTAAGTGCAGCTGCCGACCCAATGTTAATCGCTTCTTCGCCAAGTGTGGTAAGATAGAAAGAAAATCTACCTTGCCTCTGAGCTTCAAACAATACAGAGTCCATAACCTGAAGTGTTACCATATTACCATATATTTTTACTGCAACTTCCTTGCTCACCTGGTGAATGCAGCAAGGCAGGAGATTATTAATAGCTGGAAATGTAGAGAAATCTGATTATTATTTCCAGGAGATGTTGAGATACCTGTTGAAAATCACTGCCCTTGATAAGCTCCCCTTTGTCACCAAGAACTCGATAACAGGGCACCCTTTTCTCTGAGGATTCAGGAATGAATTTCATTTCAGAAGTATATGTAACTTTCCCACCAGGAAAATCCAAGGCCTGCTTAATAAGAGTATTAGTCATTAAATACACAAACATGAGCAGAATCAGAGTTGCAGAAACTGTGGTTCAGAATTCCGAATATCTTTTTAAGTGACGAGTAAAGATTCTTGGTAAGGCCAAGATAAAAGCCATGAGCATCAAAGGCAAAAGCGCAAACTGTGTTAATTGCTTTCAATGAAGGGGATTAAGTAGCAACAATAATGGGAAAGCACAGCAATTTTTACATGAGCTGCGTTGATGAATTCAAGTCTGCAACTTTTGCTAATCGTTTTCATGATTTATGGACCTCTTTAACTTCTTGTGTATTTGACCGAACACGAGTTTTATTGACGCATTTGATGCATGAAACATGTGCTTTTAGTTACAAGAAAGTAGAATTTCCGTACAAAATTTGAGCCTAAATACAGTTAAAAATGGATGTAAAATTGATAAATTTTCACTTTAGTACCCAACCTTTTGCAAATGTTTCTTTACTCGTATAATTTGAGGCATCTATCACAAACATTCCTAAGATTTCATCTTTGTTTCGCTTTATTTGCTAGAATCAACATTGGTTAATCCTATCTAACAGTAGAAGGGTAATTAAACAATTTTACTTAAAAGCCACTAACATTCACAAACTCTCCTTTTCATTCCACCGTATCATTCAGACCATGTATATTAGAGGTTGTATCTTATGAATTACCCGTAACAGACTTTTTGTACTTCTTTAACATGCTTCACATTAGAAGTGTGCATCTTATAAATTATCCATAATACACTCTTCATATTTCTTTAACACATTTCGTTTTATTTTTTGCGAACTTTGAGTTTCACAACAAAGTATTACAAATCGAGTATTTGCTATTATTTTAAAAGATTGGTTTATTAAATAATATTACTTATTAGAACATGACATTCTCACTTACCTAATCACGTGATATTCTCGTTAAACTCAAACATATCTATTATGAATTCACTTAATTCGTATTGTCTATCTCTACATTTTTTGGATAACTCACATCTTACGTAGTAATTCTTTATTGGAGGGCAAGATGAACGTATTTGAAAACTAATATGCAAACAAGAACTTAAGTCTACTTTTATACCATTTGTCATTAATCTAGAAGACTAGCCCATTTGGTATTACTCCCTACTCAGCCTTTATAAACTCAAAACCCACTTATGTTGTATCTAATATTAGATGTGACATTAATAATATCATCAATAAGAATTATCACATAAGATGTAGGTCATTCAAAAGATGTAGAGATAGATAAGGTCCTCCAAAAGATATAGGGATAAATAATACATATCAAGTCGGTCGTAATGGATGAATTTAAGTGTAATAAAAGTATAAAGTAATTAAATAGATGAGAATATTACGTTTTGTATCGAATAAAATACAAGTTGATATTGAATATACAAGAGTAAATAGGTATTACTTTTTAATAGGTTAGCCCTTATAATTGATAACAAATGCTGAGCTTGCAATAAAAGGCTCTAAGGTCTTTTATACTAAAGTGATGTTGTTTGAAATAATAAGACATAAGTGACACTGATTAAACTAATAAGAACTAAAATGGCATTAACCAAAACAATATGGACTAAAATGAAGTAAATATTAAAATTTTAGGAATATCTATTGGACAAGTCAATCTAATGAGTAAAAAAAATGGTAAATTTAGGTACTCAGTGAAAATTTATAGTGCAGAATTTGAGCCTATAAACTATGATACTGGAAATTAATTTACACCTCATTAGTTATCTCTGAATAATAAAGTAATATAGCAATTTTAAATCATTTGAAAACTTACTTTATATAATTTAAACTTATCCAAGTCTATTATTAAAATTTGAGAGGCAAGACAAGAACATGAGACGAAGAAGAAATAAACAAAATGGTAAAGAGAAGGGATTTCAACACCCTCGGTCCCTTTCCTGCCTTATCACAAAACACTACATCCAGCTTTTATGCACTAAGGAACGGTGCCAGTCTTATCCGACAAGGCTAGTTAGTAAGTGCTCTAATCCGGACAAGACTACAGATAGGCTAATACCATCTGAGTCCATACATTTCTTGTTTATTTCAAATATGTTCCTTTCTTCTAATAATTTTACCAAATACCATTTGATTAAAATTTATCATTAAAAAAATAATTAAGTTATTTTAATAGATGTTTAAGGTTTATTTAAAAAAATATAAAAATTCAAGGGATCTGAATGTCATTCTCCCATTACAAATTTCGAGTGCAGATAGATCACGATCACATTCACGGCATTCAGACATCAATCAAAATTCATGAATGCAGTTAGCGTAATTTATCTCCAAATTTTGAAAAAACAATTGGAAGAAAAAAAAATACTTTAATATAAATTTTCTTGCTATTATTGTTTTAAAAAATATATTGCTTTTATGAAAAGAAAGGTTTTATTTTTTATTTTTAATTATTTTTTTTTAAGTAATTTCACTTAAATAAAATAAAATAAATAATTACATCACGTTCCGCGTAAGAAACTTATCAGCAAATTAGTGCAAAATAAATCTCAATGTAAATTTATAAATCGGGAAATAATCAGTAATCCAAGGACCGGCGACTTAGAGCTGAGAATTATTACCTGATCATCATCGCTTCCACTAGCAGACATTGAATCCATCTGGTTTACAGCAGCAACAGTGGATTTAAAACGCCCCGCAGAGAAGAATTCTGTTGCCGAGTTGCATAGAAATGGAAGTAAATATTTGTGAAAACATTTTTCGGCAACTGGGATTATTTTTGACGATGAACAGCAACTCCGGCCAACAATCTCCGGGAAATAACCAACTTTCTGTCTTAGATAACGCTGCAGTACGCTTCCTGATCTTGCTAAAGAAACCGCCATTAACGAAGGGAGTTCTCGATGATAAAAAAAAAAAAAAAAAAAAACAGAGGAGAAGATGATGAAGAAGAAGAAAGAAGGAGATGAATTCTTATGACACAGGGATCAATTTGTTGTGATTTTACACATACATACAGACAAACACATATATAATCAGTGCCCGGAAGCACTGGTGGATGTGATATGTGAATTTGATCTTCTTGAAACTTAATAACAGGTAGGGTTGTAGCTGTTAGACTCTACATCATACTTCCATATTTGAAATGCTTATTATAGAAAATAGAAGAAATTTTGTTATTATGATTCTATTTTGGCTCAAGGGGTTGGATGAAATATTTATTATTTGGGGTCAATTTCATTTAACTCCCTAAAGTTTTTGGAAATATTATCAAAATAGCATCAAGGTTTTAAAATGTCATTAGATTCTCATTAGTTTGTTTCTTAAGTTAATAATTTCAGTATAAACATACTCTAATTTGTATACAATTAAAAAATATAACAAAAGATAAAATTAAAAGTACGTCCTAATCGGGTAATAGTATTAATTTTATTAAGAATGAAAACTTAAATATACAACTAGATAAAATTAGTTTATAATGTGTATAATAGTTAATCAACATTAGACATTATTATTTTATTTCAAAAAACTTAGCAGTAAAATATGTTTTTAAAAATTATATTTACGAGAATGGATTTGGTATTGCTTTTAAATTATATAAAGTAGTTCTTTGAGTAAAAAAAAAAATTGTAATTAGTATTAAAAATATGTTTATGAAAATATAAAACGAACAAAAATATTTTTTGATTTTAAAAATAAATTTTGCAAAACATGCAACCAGACATATTTTTGTAAATAAAATAGTTGAAATAAATTATTAAAATTTATAAAACAATTCTATCCATCTCAATCGAAATTATTTCATAAATTATGTAATTTTTTAATTTTTAAAAAATAAAAAATTACCCAACTTGTGCGGTGCAAACCTAACCTTGTTACTAGTTATTAACTATTAATTCAATGTAAGTTGGCATTTTATTTATTATAGCTTTCATTTTTTTAAGAAAATAATAAATACAAAAAGAATTTTGGAGTTATTTTATTTCAGTTCAAATAGGACCAAAGATTCTTTGGTAAGTACTGTAGGATCTGTTAGTGGTGGAAATATTATGATAATAACATTCAGGTCCTTAAAATTTAAAATATTTACAAATAAATTATAGTATTTTTACTTGTATCCAACAAGTCTTTAATTCTTATTGAACTGTCTAATTATTTGAGTAATGTTGAATTTCTGGTACAAATATAAAAGAATATAAATTAACACAAAAAATTATTTTAATTCATTTCAATAAAGAAAAATGACGCTTCAATTGCTCACAAAAATTATAACAAATTATCAATTTATCTGTTAATTAAGAATAGAAATTGTTTAGGATAGATATACGAGTAAAATAATAATTTAAAATATAAAATATTAGAGATCAGCTATTTATATAATACAAATTAGTACACTAAAGAACTCGATGTTACTATCTCTGTAAATATTTTAAACAATGTTTTAATCTAGTGCTTTGTGTTTGGATTAATTTGTCTTAATTGTTTGTTCAATAGTCATTAACCAAGCATAGTTAGCCACCTAAAACAAAATACAAATAAAACAAAGTACATCAAAGAATTTAAACTATTATCACCGTAAAAGATTCCATGTGTCTTTGTCATGGTTTAAAGATTAAGAGCTACCTGCACAAAAATTGGACACATTTGAGAGGGAGTTACGATAAAAGCGGTTTTATTATATCAGTATTATTAATACAATAAGATTATTTAATTAATAAAATAAAAAGTATATATTCATTCGTAGTTAATAAATAGTTTCATTGTTCGATTAATACAATAAAATAAATTTATAAAATTTTTTATTTATTATCAATAAATATATTTTTTATTTTATTAATTAAATAATATCATTACGTTAGTATTACTAATGTAATAAAATCGCTCTATTTAAAACTCTCTCTACTTTTTGAATTTGACGAAAAAATTGATGCATGTTGGTTGAGAGTTAACCAATAAAAACTTAGACTATACGGTAGTCATTTTAATTACAATTAGATTCCACACTTACATCTGTCTTATTTGGTTAACCCCCGCTGCATGTTTATTGGATGTCTTATGTCAAATGTTGGCATGTTTTAAAATTTGAATTTGATGTTAAATTAATTATATAATATAATTTTAAATAATATGTATAGTTGTTGAATGTATTGCTGTATTGACTTAAATTTTAAGTCCAACAGCATAATGTTTAGAAATTTGATTATGTACCTAAATTTTACTATTTTTATTTTTTTATCAAATATTTTCTCTTTTTTTCACTTATTTTCTTTTAACTCTCTAACAAATTTGTTTCCCTACTCCACCTCTTTCTCTTTAGCTTTTGTCTTCCTTTTTTAAAAAAAAAAAAAAAAAAATTTCCTCTTACTTATTTTCTTAAGAGGACAAGAAAATAATAACAACATCAAAATGTAAGAAAAATTATCTTATATTTGAGAGTTCCGACAAGAAAAGGTGCTTCTTAGGGTGCATAATTTGGAACATAAGAAATAATATCAGCAGTAGTTGTGCAAGAGGATTTACTTTCTGAAGATGAATACTGATCCAAATAGAAGAAAAAGAAAGAATAATAAATTAAAATTAATAACATAATAGATATTTAGTTTATAATTAACAATAAATAAAGGTTTTTAAAGCTAATTTCAAAAGTCTGGGTGTAGCAATGACATTAAGTTGTACACGTAGGGACACTAACGAAAAAAAAATCTAAAGCAACAGAATTCACCAACACACCAGCGTTAATCAACTATTTTAAATGGCTACTTTCCAAATTGGTGGCAGGTTAGGGTGCATAAAATTCATGCTGTTTTCTTGCATTTGTTAATTTTATGTCCCTTTCTTTCTCACTTAAAAAACGTTGGGTATAAAAATTTAAAATTTAAAATAATGATAAAGATATAGTATTTTAAGTTTTTATAAAAAAAAATATTTTAAATTACAAGATTCAAAAAAAAATTAATGAATTAATACGTGAATGTATCGTAATTAGATTTATTTTATTTAATTATATCATAAATAGATTTATATGTTAAAAATTTTAAATTTAAATTCGATAAATTATTAATCGTTATCATATAAAATTATCTATTTAATAGTTATCTCATTTTATATTACTTTAAATGTATAAATATTAGTATTATGAATTTTATAATTATATCATTTTATATTAATTTAAACTCATAAATTTCATGATAAATTTGTGCCGATAGAATCAAGAATTAACCATCTTAAACAATAGCACATATGTATGTTGGTATTTATTCATTAAATATATTTTAATTTATTAGTTCTAACAAAATCTTATTAAGAATTTACATTTTAAACTAGCAGAGTATTAGGTAAACTCATTTTGATATTGTTAACTTCAAAAACTTTAATATTTACCTACTTATTTTGTAGATTTATGTACATACCTAGGGTGGTTCGAACTTCAGGTTCTAAGGACAACCAATTGCACATTCATTCAATCCTAATTGAGTTTTAGGGCAAAACAAATTTTTTTTTTTTACTTTGTATTTTATTAAAAGGAAAATATTTGCAATATATATATATATATATATTGATAGGTTCATAATCTATGCTAGCCCATCTTCTGTCATAAATAGTTAAGTTTGAATAAATTTTTATGCAAACAAAATTTTTGCCAAGACAGCATCGAGCACTAGCTCAAGCGAAAACATGAAAGAATTTTAATGGTTAGATAGAAAGCATCCTTCATCCTAAAGTTAGGTAGCCATCCAAGTGGATATTTCATTGGTGTTTTTGGCAACCTAGGGCCAGTTAGCCACTCCGGCGCATGTCATAAGTTAGCCCAAGACCTCAATTTTTTAGGATGTGACCTTGGGGGCTAAACTTCTATGAAACATATTTATTTACACTAAAAAGTGACAGAAGGTTTGTTAAAATATATTATTGCCTCTTTCTCCAAAGCAATTGATCGGATCGGACTCCTTTATGAATGAGATTTTTTATTTATGTGCTCTCTAGATAATCACTATCATTATTTTTATACTAAATATAATCAAAAAACTTTTAAAATTTAAATTATTGTTAATAACTAAAATTTTAGTAATTTAAACATGTCATTTGAAGATTATACTCAATTTAACTAAGAAAATTTTAATTATTATTGATCGTTAAAGTTTCAATAATGTGAACGCATTGTTTAAAAATTTAAGATAAAAGAAAAATTTATAGTTGTAAGAATACAATTAGCTGAAGTGGACCACTTATTAAGACACACAAATTTGAGTATCAAATTTTTTTATACTATATCACTTATTGTAAGTTCTTTTTTACTAGCAAAATAATATGTAGTCTTTTGTGTTAACTCAAAAGAATTTTATCCTATACCTTTGCTTATTGCTCTAAAATTTATTTATTATTTCTTTTTTAATAAATTTATTTATATGTTCTTCTTTCTAAATATAACTAATTTTAACGTATTTTAATTTTTTATTATTTTACATTTTTTATTGTGTAGAAATCGTCTAGTTCTACTTTTCTTTACACGCGCGTGTGTGAATAAGACCATAGTGATAAAATTCTATTTTCAAAAAAAAAGTTTCAAGCAAAATAATTTTGATAAAATTATTTTACTTGAAAAATTATGTCAAATATTCTAAATTTTTCTTTAATAATCATATTTTCTATCATAAATATGAACATAACTTCTATATAACTAAATACATTATTGGTGGTTAATAGATAAAATATAGTAAAATTAAATAAATTTTAATTTCATAGTAATTAAAATATGCATGTATCAATTTTTTTTTTTTAAAAAAAGGTTATGTAAATTCAAATTAACCCAAGATTCTATAATTTTTATTTAAGATGGACTATGTGTGGATGATATGGATGATATCCTAAACCTTTCTCTTTTATTCATAAAGAGGAGTGGTAGGTTAATGATACAGCTCAATCAATTTCTCATCTAATTTTGTGGGTCAACAATGCTATATTTCTTTATAAGATGGATATATTAGACATAGATTTCTCTCTTAATATAGGTATTTTGGATAAAAGCATAATAATTAAAAAAATTGAAATAAAAAATTAAAAATTTTAATATACACAATTAAAGTTTGTATCTTCTATTAGTAGAAAGCATCTATTATACAATATGAATTAAGAGTAAATTTAATTTTTTATAATTTTTATATTTAGATTAATTTTTTTAATAAGTTGTACAATTAGAATTGAAAAATTGTACATTTATTTAAATTTTTTATTTAAAAAAATAATAGTATAGACATGACATAAAGGAGAGGGCTCATATAAAGTTGTGGAACATCAAAGAATCTTGAATTTTCTAAGTGAAAAGGATGCTGAAAAGGAAATTGTCTGTTAAGAAAAATTAGAATGATAAAGAATGAAGCATTGAGAATATTCTGAATCTGCAATTTTCTAGGTCCAGTAATTAATAATACGACAATAATAAATTAGACAAACATGTCACAGAATTACATTATTTTTGGACAAGTGATTGCTAGGCTGAAATGAATGTCATAAATCACAACGATTTTATGAACCTTCAGCATCAGTCCATGACTTGGGTTAAACTAAATTTCATATATTGATTACTGACCCAACAATAATCTTTCTGTGAATAGGATATATTATGATACATTCAATTATTCAGTACTACAAAACTCTTTTATCAAACCAATGATAATTGTACAGTAAGAATAGAGATATAAAGGACTGCATAACAATTCAACAGTTCAGTGGAGGAACTTGCCTCCGGTGGTCCATGTATAGCTTCATAACTGTGTTCTTACTTCCCCTCATTGTCCAATTTCTATATGTTGTCAATACACACAACATTCATCCTCAAATCTCCCAAGTCAGTAATCTCAGCAGAACACAAATTTCTGTCTCCAGGATGCTGTAATTGGTCTGTCTTACATGTATACACATGATTTTTTATTCCAATCCAACTGCGCATTCGCTCACCTTTTTGATTCCTTTCTGTCTCATGGCTTTCCTCACTCTAACCACTGCCTCCCATGTGCCCCTCATTCCATATGCCCGAGCCAACAGCAAATAAGGTAGCGAAGATTGAGGTTACAGCTCCATCATCCTCTCTGCTACATTTTCAGTTAGTTTCAGGACTCCATGAATTGCACAAGAACCTAGTGTTGACTCCCAGATTGAAGAATTGGGTGCCGATCGCACTGTTCTTATGATAATCCAACCCACTAGTATTGACTCCCAGATTGAAGAATTGGGTACCTATCTCACTGTTCTTGTGATAATCCAACCCACTTAGTTAAAATATTATTGGCTGTAGAGCTCCCACCATCTGCACAATTTCGTATCTGGCACTCAAGTGCTAAACAAACCCGAGGTCCAAAACACATCCCACTAGTTAGGAGATCAAAATATCTATATAGACCATCTCCAAATTTCACCTAAGCAATATGGGATATGACAGTTCTTATAAAACATATTGCTTCTTCAAGTTTACGACCTCGACATAACAATTGATAATGGAAGTATAATGTTCATCACTACGCATAACTCCATATACCTCTTTCATTGAAGAAAATACGATTTTCCCTCGTCAACAAAACCACCATAGTTGCGAGCTAATAAAACAGCAGCTAGTGTTATTCTATCAGGAGACAGATATTCCTTGAGTAGTTCCTCAAACATGTCCAGCTTCTTAGATACTCTACCATTGCAGGACAAACCCATCATAATGGTGTTCCAGGATATTAAATCTCTTACATCCAAGTTAACAAATATTTCCATGGCCCAGAATCAAATGAACCAATTTTAGCATACATTTCCATGAGTGAGTTGGCAACAATTGCATCAGACTCCAACCCAGATTTGATCGCAGAGAATGGACTTGACTTACGTGCTCCACTTGTAGAATGAGAACAGTGTTTAGAACACTGCTTAAGTGTGAACTCAGTAGGCCTAAAATCCTTCCTCATGGTAGGCAGAAATAGTTGCAGAGCATCATCTTACCTTCCATAGCTTGTAATCACCGCATTGATAATAGCAGAGTCCCACCGATTTTGTTCTTCAAATAGCTGAACTGAATCCTCCAATCTGCTGCATTTAGAAAACAGGTCAATATTGGCACTCAAAACAATGGAATTAGAAAGAAATCCCACTTTGACACACAAAGCTAAAAGTTGCTTACCCTTATCCAAATGTTACAATCTAGAACAGGCAGTTATTATTATAGAAACTGTAAAGTCATCAGGTGAATAATCTGAGCTCCTCATCAAACAAAACTGATCCAATGCCTATTCTCTATAGCCCGAATTAAAATACCCGGAAATTGAGGAATTCCAAGAGATAAAATCCAACTCCTCCATAGTCAAAAACACACCAAAAGCATAGTCAAGTACACCAAACTTCCCATACACGTCAATTAAGGAATTCCCAAGCACCACATTAGATGAACAGAGACAACTTCAAATCATGCTACCATGTATTTCCTTACCATGACAAGCACTAGACACAGAGGATAACAGAATCGAATAAATGAGCCCACTTGGCGTAACACCCGCAACTTGCATGTTCGAAAACAACTCCAAACCATAATCAGAATACCCACATGAAATATAACCTGAAATCTTCGAATTACCGATAACATTCCTTTCAGGCATGACATCAAACAACTTACATGCACTACCAAGGTTGTTGACTTGTTCATTCCCTTCACGCAAATATTCCATGACATGCAATTCTTCCGAGGAATTTCATCAAATAATTTCAAAACATCATCTTCGACAGCCCCAACCTCAGAGTATAAGTCAAGACAGCGATTATCCGGATAGGTATGGGCATTAAACCGGCTTTTATCAAGTGGGCATGGACGGTTTGGCCAAAATCAAAGGATTTTTACGTACAAACAGTGGCCAGTTAATTGAAAGTAATAAGACAGTGAGGCTTTGTTAACATGAATTTTCTTCAGATGCAAGGACATGAAAATGAAGTGCCATTATGAGAATTTTGTAACGTTTTAGGTAGCAATGTTCTGCTACTTCTGCTGCTGCTTCTTGTTCTTACTTCACCACTGCAAGTGCCTTATTTTCGGAGCTTCCAGTTATTTTATTTTTATGTCACCTCTTTTTAATGGTTCAAACAAGGAAATGGCGGTTTATATATAGTTTTTTTCCTTATAGAAAATAAAATTAATTTAAAAAAACAAGAATCTTAGGTAGGACCATAAACTGTCCAATGTGTTCCCATAAACTGTCCACATCGAGATGTAAGCCAGCTGCAAAAACAATACCAACTAAAATCATATTTAAGCAATGCCATGGAACAACGCTACAGTTATGTATAAGAGAAAGGCATACCAGTTTGTCAAGATGGCAAGAGTGGCAAAGTAGAGAAAAGATATAAATAGCCATCTCATTGTGCATTGTAGCGATTACACGGCCTTCAAACACTGGCTTCCCAAGAACAAAATATCGCCTTGAACAAGAGGTAATGAGCTTCATCACAACCATAAATGTAAAATTCTGCTAGGGTGGCATGTTTTCAGAGTCTGTTTTTGCCACCAAAAGTTCCTTGTCCAATGATAGCCCAGTGGAAGCTGACAACATTCAGTGTGTTTTCATAAGCTGGGCTGATCAAAATGTAAGCCACCTGACAGAGAAAATGTTCTCTTTGAACTTGCTGAGAAATGAGGTTGGTCAAACCCACACAAAAAATATGCAAGGAAGGTTCTTAATCTTAATAATTTCCACAAAGTTTCTTCTTCAACAATCAGCCCAGCTGCAGCCTGGAAGCTTTTCTACTTGTTTCTCTTTCATTACCTTTCTAACTGAAGATGACTTTTCCCAGTCCCCAGAGGTGGCGAATATGTTTGATAGCTGTATATAAGCACCTGTGTTCTCAGGATCAAGCTCAATCATCCTCTCCGCTACCTTCTTCCCCAAAATGTTATCTCCATAAGCCACACAACCCCTCAAGATTGATGACCACATGCTTGCATCTGCCTCATATGGCATCTGTTCTATTAGATTGACTGCCTCTTCAACGTAGCCAGCACGAGCAAAAAGATCAACCATGCAAGAATAGTGCTCAATCTCTGGATCAATATGATAGTCCCATCTCATTGCATCAAACCATTTCCGTCCCTCTTCAACTAGTCCACAATGATCACAGGCAGATAAAACTGCTGTAAATGTAATGTTGGTGGGTCTCATTCCAGTGTTCCTCATTTCATTGAACAAGGCCAGGGTTTCATATCCACGACCATTTGTAGCATAACCCATCAACATTGAATTCCAAGAGATTTCATCAGATTTCATCATACTGTCAAATAATTTTCGTCCATTTTCAACAAAGCCGCACTTGCAGTAGAAATCAACAAGGGTGGTTAAAATGATGTGATCAGATTCAAGTCCAATGACAGTAATTCTGGCCAAAACCTGTTCACCAAGTTCAAGTGAAGAAATACTAGCACATGAACTGATCACACTGGCCAGGCTAAACTTGTCCATCCTCAAGTCTAGCGTATTCATCTTGCAGAAAAGATCTAATGCTTCTATCGAACAACCATTTTGGGTGAGACCCACAATCATTGAATTCCATGATATCAAGCTTTTATTTGGCATAGCCTTAAAAAGCTGTTTTGCATCTTCAATTCTTCCGCAGTTGGAATATATAGTGATCATGGTATTGAGCAAGATTGTATCATAGACTTTGAGCTCACTAAATAATTTGCAAGCATCGCTTGGCACTCCACACTTGGAATATGCATCAACGAGAGCACTAATAACAATGAGATCCTCAATTACTCCTACTTTAGAAGCATGACCGTGTACTTGTTTAACATAGTCAAGAATACCTAAAGCACTGCAGGCACTTAGAACACTAGCAAATGTTGAGGCATCTTCTTGACTTCCATTTCTCCGCATCTTATGGAAGAGAACTAAAGCTTCCATTTCCTCATTGTTAGAGATATAACCAGAAATCATTGAATTCCATAAAACAGCGCTTGGATTACTTTTCCTATCAAAAACCCTCCTCGCATCATCCATTTTACCAGAATTAGCATACGCCAAAATCAATGCCGATAAAGAGAAACCATCAGGTTCCTTCATCATATTCAAAACATGATTTGCACTGTCCAGATCACCACACTTTCCATACAAATTAACAAGTGAACTACCCAACACTGAGTCAAATTCTAGTCCATTAACTAGAATAAATGAATGGATTTGCTTGCCACACTCAAGAGCAGCCAAATAAGCACAAGCCCCAATAACCGTTGCCAAAACAAAAGTATCACCATTTAATCTTTCAAACGGGTCTGAATTTAGCTCCTTGAACAACTTAACAGCCTCTGTTGCGCAACCATTTCGCACATAACCATGAATCATCGAATTCCAAGCAATCCCATTTCTCCTAGGCATATCATTAAACAAGGTCCGTGCAGTCTTCAGCTCACCCGCTTTGGCAAACCCTGAAATGACAACGTTCCACGCGAAATCGTCCTTATGCGGCGTCAAATTAAACAACTCTAGAGACTTCTCTCTGTACCCCGACTTCATGAAACCCTCAATCATTGTGTTCCAAGAGAAACAATTTCTATGCCGCATTTCCTCGAACAGCAGGAGCGCGTCGCCGGGGTTGCCGCACCTCGTGTACATTTGTAAAACACGGTTTGCCATCGAAAGAGTGGAACCAATAATACCCTTTTTCAGGAGGAGGAGGTGGAGCTGTTTTCCTAGGTGAATGGAGTGGTGGGTCTCGCATGATTGGAGCAGCCGGGCTAAACACTGTAGGCCGGCATTCATTCCTTGATTTTTATTATGAAGTAGAAAATGTGTAGTTGTATATGCAAGTTAATTAACTAGAAAACATTTGTAATCAAAGAGACTCGAATCCTCCCTTTTGCTCAACTTTCTTTCCTCTCTTCACGTAAAATTTTAGGTTCAATCCTCAGTTATTTATTTGCAGGAAACAACATCCTTAAAAGAAAGGAGTTATTAATCAGAGTTCATATTCACTTGCACAAGTCCGTATTGAAACAACATTTTTATGCTTCATGAAGTAAGACTAAGATTATTATGTACTTTTTTGCGATTTTGACATTTTTGTCCCCACTATTTGTAGCTTATTTCTAGATCAATTAAATACAAAAGAAAAAAAATCCAATATGGATGCCACGTAATAATTTGATGAGCTCAGTACCCATCTGATGTCTGCCATTGATCCTTATGTGTTGAATCCTTGCATTTTGCATATAACTCTGAATTCAGCAAGATATCCGGCACAAAGGTGTCTGTGAAACCCACATATCTCATACAGTGGCTTCTCAGAAACAGTAGAAGCCTGCCTGGACCTTATTTCAAGTGCACCAGATGATGGAAATGCATCCTGTTGCAGCTGTTAATGAGCCCGTGTAAATTAGTTCACTGTTCTATGGAATTGCCAGAATGCGGAGATTCCACAGGGAGCCTTGATGCCCCGCAACTATTCTCGCATGCTACAAGCGGCTCTAACTTCGGGGTCTGCAGAAATCCAATCGCAGCATAAGTACGAACAGAAGAAGCTCCTTTCATAGGCAATCCTGGTTACAAGTGCCTGGCAACTACGATTCTGTTTGTAGCACAAACTTGGAATTGAACCGAAGGATCCAATTTATTACGTCTTTTAGTAGCCCATTCTCCCAACTTTGTGTGCCCATGTTTTCCACATAAATTAAAGACTTCGAACAAAATAGAAACAGTGGGATCAAAGAGAATCCTCTTCACAAAATTCTCGAGCTACTCTATGCGTCCACACCGACAGTAGAGTTCTATCACGCATTCATAGGGCTCCAGCCAAGGTGTGATACAGTACTCATTGCTCGTTAAATCAAAATACTGCAAACCCAAATTAACATGTCCTTGCAGATACAAGCAAGCAAAATTCCTTGAAAGGTAGCATGGTCCCGCTTAATTCCTTCCTTCTTCATCAAACTGAATAGTTCTGGTGCTTCTCTGCCCCTTCCATTTTGACAACATCCAAAAATAATAAGGTTGCAAAGTAACACATCCCGTGAAGATGACTATTGGAAAAAACCGTATAGACATCGACTTTTATGGTGTGTTTATTAACTTAAAATTAAAGAATTCAGAATCTAGAATCAGAATCAATTCGGTGTTTGCTTACTAAAATAAAAATTAAAATCAGAATAAAATTACAAAACTCGTACAACGAAAATAAAAATTTAATTCTAATAAAATTTAAAAATCATATTTTTACTGTTTATTTTACTCTCATCTAATTAATAAATTACTTATTTTATTTTTATTTTTTAAAAAAATAAAGGCATATTTTTATATTTTTTAAAAAATAATGATTAATATTATTTTTATTAATATTTTTATAATTATTGTTAGTAAAATTATTATTATAATTAGTTATTAATAAAAATAATTTTTTAAGTAATAATAATCACAATTATTATAATAAACAATAATAATAATGTCAAATATTAACTAAAAATATTTTAGTGATTTAAAATAATTTTTTTATTTTAATTTTAATACAAAGTAAATACATCAATAAGAATATAGTCTAATTCGATTTCAATTATTATAATTAAAATAAATAATTTATTTTAATTTTTATTCAACGAGTCTGAGTTATAACTTATATAACTCGAGTTCTTTTAACTAAATACATATATTTTAAGTTAAAAATCTTAAAAGTAAAATGGACTGTATGTCTAAAGTAAATAATATTTACTCATTTATTGGACTTGAATTGTTACATATAGTATTACTGTCAATTCATAATTTAATGTGTGAATGTTTTGATTAATAATGTATCTTTTATTCTGTAAAATATTTGTTATAACTCTTGACGAGAACATAAAGTCTTAAAAAAAAAATATTACATCTCACGCTTTTAGTGAGTGAGTTTGAGTTATAATTTACATAGTTTGAATTCTTCTAATTGAGTAAATGTTTTTGAATTGAAAATATTTTTAAATTAAAAAATATAAAAATAAATTTATAATAAATTATACGCTCAAATTGAATAATATTTATTCTATTATTGAGTTTTAATTATTATTTCACACGACCATTAGAGTTCGTATCCGCCAAAGCGCCTATGACTACTATGTCTATCTCATAAACCATTCTAATCATGAAACAATGATTTTGTTTGCCTGGCTGAGGGGCAAAAACATTTGCACAAGCCCGCAAAAGGGTTCCAAATGTGAACTTACTGGCCGTCGTCTTCCATTGCATTTCTGAGAAATTTGTCATAGCTTGTTCACTCAACGACAACGAGCATTGCTGGTCATGTTTTGTAAATGTCACGTTGTTGTAAAACTAAGGTTCTACATATAAATAAAAAAATATATATATTTTTTATGAATGTAAAATAATAATAATAATAATAATAAAACATGTACATCAAGCATATCAACACGCGGTTTCTATCGCAAACATACAAAATTTTTCTTCTTTATTTTTTCAGCAATGAAAGAAACATAAAATCGTTATGATCCATATTCTTTATTGTAGTAATAACATTTGGGTCCCTATTCTTTATTTTTTAATAAGAAGATTATACAAATTATCAATTTATAACAAATAGATATTCAAAGCTATAGGGATGACAATTTTTCTTGTGAGTCCAGGGTTGTGACGGAATCCCACGTTGAATAGGAATAGATTATTTTTGCGGTCTATAAAGGTGAATTCTGCACACTTTAATGAATATATCTTTTGGGAAGAAGGTGATGACCCAGTCCGTAACAAATGATATCAAAACCAAATCCATTTTAATTCTAATATCTCAGCCAAGCGCCCACGTATAATTAATACGTCCATCAATGATCCATAAGTCTTGAGGTAAAATAAGGCGGGTATACAGGGAGCCTTATGACGAGGGCGTCACAGAATTGAGTGGGAGAAAGTGTGACGGAATCTCACATTGAATAAGAATGGACTATTCTTGAGATTTATAAAGACGAGTTCTACATACCTTAATGAACATGTCTTTTAAAGAGAAGATAATGACCCAATTCATCACAAATGCTCAACTTAACCCATTCAAGTTAAAAAATAAAACCACATTGGCCTTATTTTTATAAATAGATGGGGACATGGATGGGATAATATGTCATTTTTATTCCTAACCCATTTTCTATTATGAACTAAAATATTTTTGAATATTTTTGTCCAAATATTTTTCAAAGAGCTGAAAAAGATATCATATTTGGCTTTGTTCTTATAAACCAGTTATAAGAAATTGATTTCGGTTCTAAAAATGGGCAAAGGAGGGGATGGTAATTCTCGTTTGTTGCCAACACTACCAAACATATTTTAATAGAATTAATACAATTTCTTAATAAATTTAATTTCAGATTTCATAAAATAAATAAATAAATAAAAGGTTAGGGGCCTACTAATAACAAATGAACAAATTATGTTCTTTTTTGTTAAAAACAAAAAAAAAATTCAAGAATTTGAATATTATAATTTCTCTAATTCGTTGTTATTATTAAAATACTATTAGTATCAAGTGAAGTTGACGACGACCAAAATAATCTTTCTAGAAAGTCGTTTTTGAAAGATAATTTTGACATTCTAGTCGTCAAAATTTTTTAAATTAAAATTCTAAACACAAGTGAATGTGAAAGTGATAACACACGTAGCACACAAGTTATCTTATCTTGGTCCCTACGATTACCTTAGTTTTCTTATGGCGTGATACATGCATTTGTCAATTAGTTAGTATTAGAAAAAACAATGATCTTGTACAAATTATATATACAAATTCACCGTCTAAATGAATTTTACACGAGATATTCAGAGGAGTAAAATAGAATAATATTAAATTATTATTATATATTTTATAAAATTTTTTATTTTTATTTTCATCAAAATATAAATGTCTAATAATAGTATAATAATTTTTTTTTTTCACATCAAATGATATAAAAGGAGTTGGCATGTGTAAGAACATTGTCAAATAATAAAAAGGAAAAAGAAAAGAAAAAGTTGGTGAGAAAAGGAAGAATATTTTCAAAGTTTTACCATCTTTATGTCCATCTAAAGTAAAGCAAAAAAGAAAGGAGGTTCAATCAATTACTTGCATAAAAAGCCATGATTTCACGAACACATCTACGCCAATAATTGAATGGGTTCCACGCTTTGATAAAATGAATTCAAAATAAAATAAAATAATACTCCACTAAAGACGAAAATAAAATATCCAATCCAAAATTAATCAATTAATTAACGATAAATAATGAGTAGGTCCCTAAATTTTGAGAGAATATCAAATAAAAATTGTAATTAATAGGTCCGTGATGTTATTAAACGATAATAATTGTTTAAATTTTTAAATCTCGAATGTTTAATTGAGATTTTATTCGAAATTTGCATTACAATTTTTTTTTATATTAGTAAAAGTTTCAATATTTATTAACAATTAATATCCGTGTAAAGCAGCAAAATTTTTATTAATTATTTAAATAATTAAAGGATTTAATTTTACCATTTTTTTTTTCATATTTTCATGAGCGTCTCTTAATAAACCAAGATAATTTAATTAACTAAATTTTAATAAATCGTTTGGTTTGGTGGCAAATTTGGTCAATTACGAAATGAGCTCCAATTTTATTTAATTTATCTTAATTAACCACAACTCACTAAACACGTGGCACGCATCCAAATAAATGCTTAGTTGTTTTATAAAACGCCGTCGCATTGCGTCATGAAGGAGGCGGACAAGTAAGCGATTGCGAAACTCATTGGCAATGCTAGAAAATTCTAGACTTACCAATGTTTCGTAGACGTGTTCGTGGAAATATTTAATTAATTTTAAATAAATAAAATAATAATACTAAAAATTATAATAAAATATGCAAAGTTAAGGAAAAGTTATAGCATGAAGCCCTGAAAAGCAGACAATGTTATTGCTAACCGTGTGAAAAAATTACTCTTTTTTTAATCCTTTTAATTAATTAATTAATAATTTATTAAGCAATAATTAATTTCACTTATACCCGTTAGAAAATGAATAAAAAGAAATTGGATTCTCGAGACACAAAAGGGAAAAGGGTAGGCTTTTCCTTCCACACAAACTGACAAATTGAAAAGCAAAGGCCTTTAAAAAAAAAAAAAAATGGGAAAAGCCAGAGCCAAGGCAGCTCCCTTCCTCAAAAGACAAAATTCAGAGAAAATTGTGGAAGGGAGATGGAGCCCAAAGAATGTTTCAAAAAATTTGAAGTAATAACGTCCCATTCCTTAAAATGCATTAATTGTAAAGACCTAATTGATATAAATAGAAATAATTGTTATTATTTTATAAGAAGTTAAAATTAAGGGACCAAGATGTAATTATAACATTTAAATTCCAATACTTGATGATTATTATTATCTTCACCATCTAGAACACCTTGACTCTATATATATCCATCTATGTATATATATTAGAGAACTAATTGATATAAATAGAAATCATTATTATTATTTTGTGAAACGTTAAAAGTAAGGGACCTAGATGTTATTAATGCATTTAGAATTCCAATACTTGATGATCATCGTCTTAACCATCTAGAAGACCTTGACTTTTGTGAGCCTGCCCTCCCCACCAGACCACCTCAGCCCGTGAATCACTGATTGGAAATTCATAATCAATTTGTTTTTATTTATTTAGGTTACAAAATGACAGACTTCTGTTAATAGTCGGTGATGATGTTAACCTCCCTTCACCCACCAGCCAAGTATACAATCACATCCACCCATTTCTTTCCTTTCTCTCCTCGCAAAATTTGCACTTTTCCCAGGAAAGAAAAAAATCATGCTTGGTCTTGAGAATACATCAGACAAGAATCAGTGCCACCAGGTTAATCTGTCAGATCATGGTTCAGGCCGTGTAAGTGAACGATATGGTAATTATAGTAGCAGGGTGAGAAGTACAGCTCGAAATTATTCCCGGTTCAGAAGCTGGAACGGTCAGCTTTCGGCTGAGAGAAAGATGGTAGAGGAAGGAGATGATTCTAGGTTTTGTTCTCCACCGTTGTGGCGGACTAGTCCGACTGCAAGTCCGCCGCGGCGGAAGAATCATTACAGAAGCCTGTCGCCGGAGTCGAAAGCTCAAGCGATTGCTAGAGGACAAAGGGAACTCATGGAAATGGTTAGTAGAATGCCGGAATCTTCTTACGAACTTACCCTGAAAGATCTCGTTGAGCAGCAGCCAATGGCTGAAGGGAAACAAGAGAGTTTCAGGGAAGAGAAGGAGGTAAGAAATGAAGATATGCACGGAAGGGTAAAGGAAATGAAAAGGAACGAGAAAAGGATGGAAATTATGAAGAGAAATGGAAGTAGGAGTAAAAATAATGAAGGGTTTTTGCTGAAAATGGTGCTTCCAGTTGCGTTTGGTACGAGGATGAAGAAGAATAAGAAGAATGATTCGGTACCGAATAATTTTTCCAGCAAAGTTTCTCCGAAATCTCCTACGCCTGAGGGATCTGAGAAAGCCGTAGATAAAGAATGGTGGAAGAAGGGATTTTCTGTACAGAGCGAAACTGAAAGCTCTGGATCGAGTAGCAACAATGGAAGTGGCAAGAGCAGTGTTAACAGCAATAGTAGCAGCAGCATTAGCAGGAGCACCAGCCGGTATTGTACATAACTTGACAACTTTTTTCCATCTGGCTATTTAGATTTTGCATCAAAACTACAGCATAAAAGTCTTTTTTTTTTTTTTTTCTTAACCAGATTTGTTGCAGAAATTCCTGGTAATTTTACAGGATTGCCGCAACATTTTTCATCTGGGTATTTAGGGATCTTTGCATTGAAACTACTGCACGAAATTGTTCTTTCTGTTTTCGAAAATTTGTTCGGTTTCAATGTGAAGTAACATGTGAATTTACTTAATGCAGCAATGAGAGGACCGGTTGCTGGTCTTTCATCTGCATCAAAAGAAGGAAAGCTGCAGAATAAATGAGAGCTGCTGTGCTGCCTAAAGCTTAACATAAGTTTGGTATAAATATTTTTGTAGTTAATGTCTTATGTTCCAATAATGGTTTATGCACAGTAGAATTAATACACTACGTATTATAGAAAACACAAAAAAAAAGAAAATCAATCTCCAGAATATGTACATTATTTTGCTTTTGTTTTTTGTTTTCTGTTTTTGTTTTTCCATGTTTTATGAATTCTTTAAACTTTGTGAGTGTCGTTTTTGATGATGATGATGATGGATCAACTGAAAGATTATTGTAGTGAAATTGAATCAATGTTGAGTAGAACAAAAATTCTAGAATATTATAATTATCATTGAAGTTGAGTTCTGAACATATTGGGTAGTTTTTGCAGCAGAAAAAGCAAAGATTGAAAATGAAATTTATTTTCTTAAAAAATGGAGAATGTCGTTGGGAGTGTTTGTTCTTGTAGAATGTCAAATTTAAATTCATTTTTTTTAAAACTGTTTTTGATTTCAAAAACAAAAAACGGGTCTTGAAAATATAACCAAATTTACTAAATAGCAAGTAAATAAGCAAATATGACATGCCATGCCATGCCATGCCAGCCTTCGAAGCAAAGTAAAATTATAAAATGAAACTGGTTGCTTGTGGGTTGTGACATGTGACATGCCATAGCCTGGATGTGACTGAGATTCTATAACATCAAACGGCATTGGTAAACAACGATCGGTTCTGTAATTTTTTTATTGGGAATTCGTGTAATCATTCATATTCTCATACTTAATTGCAATTACCAATCATTCCTTGTTCTTGATTATAAATTATTGTTATAATTATTACATCATTATTAAATTTAAAATAAACATTGAGTCTGTTCGTAACACAGTTTAATTATTTATTTTTTTTAAAATTTTATATTCATTTTCACATTATTTAAGAGAAAAATTGTTGCAAACAATGGTTTGTTGACGTGAATTCTCACATCCTGGCCCGTGTGGTGGATGGTGTCCTTCCTTGGAATATGGGCCTGGATTTCATGGAATGGACAAAGGCCCAACAGTATCCGAATATGAATGCAAACTCTTTGTACAAAAATTACATAACATTTAGGGTAAGCAAGTGCAATTGCAATTTGGATTGATTTTGATAAAAAATTTAAATTAATTTAAAATTATTAATTTTAATTTAAATTAAATTAATAATAAAAATAAATTAATTTAATTTAAAGTAATAATATTAATTTAATTAATTTAATTTTTTTATTTGAGTTTAAATTTAAAATATTAATTAATTATAAAACTTGATTTCTATATTTAATTACATTTACCTTTCAATTCAAATAATTAATATAATTATAAAACATTCTTTATGCTTGGAGATTTTGTTATAAAATAATACAATCTATTGTAAAAGTATAAATTTTTAATAAAAATATTTTAAATATAAAAAATTTAAAATTATTTAAATTTATTGGCTCGATTCAATATAATTAATTTAAATCAAGTCTAAACAAAAAAAATTGAATTATTCAATAAATTTACAAATTAATTTAAATTATTAGCTTGAATTAGTTTATATTTTTTATCCCAATATAATATGATAATATTAATTAAATAAAAATATATTATAGTTGTAATTAATGAAAAAATATAATATAAATCACAAAGAAAATGATGTACTAATATTGGAAGCCGAGAATGTTCTTGACATATGGGTCAACTTAGGAACAATGATGCAAATTATTCTGACCAAACCACCCGGCTATTTGGACCGTGACCCGCCGTGGTTATCATCCAGTCTCTGACCCCGCGAACAACAGTAGAATTAGCGGGTCCCACTTACTTTCGTTGACTTTCTTATCATTATTGGAGCAGCGGCTTTTAGACGTAGAAAACGCGTCTACGGCTGTGATCAATTTCCCTGCGTCCATTAAAAAAAAAAAAGTCAAATTTAGAAAATCCAATAATTAATTAACTGATATTACAATAAAAAAAAATTATAAATTATGACAAGCTATTGTTAATGTTGTACTGCTTGTCGTTCGTTTTTGGTGACAGAAATATTATAGAATTAAATATTGCAAAATATTGAAGACTTTGTTTATAAAAATTATGGGTTTTTTCTTTATTTATAATTTTTGTTATTTATAGATTAAAAAAAAAGAAAAAAGTCTTACGTTTCGTCTGTGATGCAAGGTAAGCATCACAGGCTGTGACGTTGAATATTATGGCAACCCAATCTATGATTAATAAATTAATAATAATTCTGCTTTTATCTTTAATTACCCCTCTGATTCTAAAACAGTGCCAGTGGCTGACGACGCAAAGGAAAAAAAAAATACCACCAAACAAACAAAACACGAACTCTCCTCAATCCCTAAGTTCTCTCTCCTCTAAGTCTAATACTCATTTCGCGTAAACCCATTTCTTGATTTTCTCTGTTTTGATTCTTATTGTCTTCTCCTTCTTCTGGTTTTCACTGGTGTGTATGTTTCTATGAAGATCCTCGCACATTTTTTAACTGGGATTTTAAGTATTGTCCCATGTGCGATCAATACGAAACTACTCTCTTTGATTGCAAGCTTGGAATTTTACTTTTTTTTTATGATTCTTATTGTTTTCCCCTTTTGGGTTTTTTTTTTAGCTTATAATTTGTGGAGCTGATTTTATTGTTCGAAAATTCACGTGTGCTTTTCTAGATTACTAACAGTCGGCTTTTGAATTTGATCTGATTTTCTAGTTGTATGATAGAGAGTGTTGATTCTTTTGCTTTATTTTCATGTAATGGATTGAAATTTGGGATTGATTGTCTTATGTATTGATTTTGTTCTTAGGATATAAGTGATTAGGAACTTAAGAGCAAGGGACAGAGCAATTATGGCTAATAATGCGGCGGCGTGTGCTGAGAGGGCTACCAATGACATGCTGATTGGTCCAGATTGGGCAATAAACCTAGAATTGTGCGATCTTATCAACATGGATCCTGGGTATCAATCTTTTGCTTTACCAATTTTTATCTTCGTTTGGAGGGCCTTTGAACTAACTGTTACATGTTTATATATTTTGCGTGTTGGTGACTTTGATTTTCTAATTTGATGATTTAATAACTAGAATTTACTTCTACGATAGTGTATTTTTGCTAGAATTAAATTTTTAGTTGGATGCATAGATGGATTTGTAGTGTTTTGATTTGGGTTTTTTATCGGTGGATGTTTTTGTGCTAGGGATGATAAAACTCAGCTGAGACGTTGTGTATCTTTATGCTTCTAAGTCTAATGGAAGCTCATGTAAGTTTGGGGAGATGAGTTGTTTTGTCCTAGGGCGGATTTCGGGTTAGAAGGTGTATTCACGTTAATACATTCTACTGTATGGTACTTGTAAAGTAATCCTCTCAAATAAAGCAAGCTCCAGGCTATGGTTTGTTAAGAAGAGTGATATTTTATGGTACATTTACTAATATGTGGAGGCTGGTTCAGGTCACTCAATCTTGTTATTCCTTGCCATTCTGTCAGATATAGCTGTGGTAGAGCCACCAATGAAATGCCGACCTCGGTTGTCTAAGAAGAGCTCTGAATTATGTTTTACAATGTGTTAACCTCTCAAATGAAGCTTCTGTAGGCCATGGTTGGGCTAGAAATATTATGTTTTGTGGGGCGATTACCAATATAGTTCAGCCTAGATGAATTGTCACGTTCTGTTAATTTTGTTCATTCTGTCAGACATGGATGGTTGAGCTGTCAATAAAATGCTGAGCTTGGTTGTTAAACGAGAGCTCGTGTGTATGTTAGAAGGATTAAAGTTTATATCTGTTTATGTTGTGGAGAATACCAGAATTCACAAATTTATTGTTTGTATTACAGTTTCCTAGCAAGATTTCTATAGGCCAAGTGTCGTGCAATGAGTGTCAAGATGCCTAGTTAATTATTTGAAATCTTATTGATTGCTGCCGTCAGAATTTGAAGCTGCCCTTGACTGCTCCTCTTTGAGAAATTCTGAAAGTTTAATTACATAATATTTTGCTTGTGTTTATTATTATCCTGGGACGGTGTTGCAGGCAAGCCAAAGATGCATTGAAGGTATTGAAGAAGCGCCTTGGTAGTAAAAATCCTAAAGTACAACTTCTGGCTCTATTTGTAAGTAACTTTCTCACCATTGGAACTTCCTATACATGGCTTGTATGTTTGTTTAATTTAAAGTCATAAATTATGCAAACGTCAAAATATTAGGACTTTGTTGTCCTCGTATTGTAAAATTAGGATCCACATACTTGTAAATCATTTTTAACATTAACTTTGTTGCAGTGCCAGAAATATTGGTGTTCACAAGTGTTTACTGTTTAAAATGTCAATAGGACGATATAATTGTTGTCTTGCCATGTGCACAAGTCATAGAAGCAACTATCTGTTTTATGTAATGTTTGGTACTGGAATTTTTCAACTAGGCATTGGAGACCCTCAGCAAAAATTGTGGCAATAGTGTATTTCAGCAGATTGTGGAGCGTGATATCTTACATGAAATGGTTAAAATAGTAAAGAAGAAGGTGATTAATTTCTCAGCTTATCTGTTGGACTCTTGTTCTTTTGTGATTTCCCGTTACTAACTTGTTTTATCTTTCTGATTCATTTGTGCAGCCAGACTTGAATGTAAGGGAAAGGATACTTATTTTAATAGATACATGGCAAGAAGCTTTTGGGGGAGCTGGGGGAAGGTATCCCCAATACTATGCTGCATATAATGAGCTAAGGGTAATTGTTTTATTTTGTTTGTCGCCGTTGATGACTATCTATACTTTACAGCATCAGTTCTTATATGATTATAATTTATTTGAATGTCTGTTTATTTCTGATTTTTAGATCTCTGTTTTTCCTGGATAGACCAATTAGGGTAGTGGCTTTCAGTGAAGTTGTAGTTTACATATATAGTGTGTAATAGGAATGCCTTACTGTTACCTTTAATCATTAGTAATGTTGCTTGCCTATTTATGATTAATTCTCGTATATATATCCACAGTCAAGATTTCGGTGATTAGATCTTAGTATTTTTCTTATTATAGTTAATTTAATGGAAAGTTTCTAAGCCTCAGAATCAGAGCTGCGGTGGCTCATTGTGTCTGTACGTGGATATTTGGAGCCTATCGTGTGATAATTTTCATATGCCATTAGTATCTGGACTTACCTTATTTGACATCTAATTTGTAGTGTGCCATGTGTGCTTTTCTCCTTGGAATGAATTATCTTGTGAAAATTAATAAATATATCTAATATTGCCCTAAAGAGAAGCTATTAGTAAAGGACTTTATTGGTCTGGTTGATCAAGTTGAGATAATTGGCTGGTTTTATCTTTTTCCTCCTCCCTTTTTTTTCCCCTTGGTGACTGAGAAAATGAAGAAGAAAACAATGTTTGACAATAAGAGAAATGTACAAATGAGGTTATTAGAAGTCCTCAAAAACAAGGATGAGAAGTACATGCGTAAGTCTACAATGAAATATCCCAACTGTGCAAAAATATGCCCAAAAAATTCTAAATCTCAATTGGATAATTCTATATTTGGAATATGATCAGCAGTTACCATATGTGACACTTGCCTGCTGTTATTTGAAAATTTTTTGTTTCTTTCCAGCCTGATGCTATTGTTCCTTATCTGAATTTGACTTGCTATGTTCTGGTACTATGGATCCGTGAATATCCATTTTGTTAAATTAAGTCTATTTGATAACTGAAAGGCTGCTGGAGTTGAATTCCCTCCCCGGGCCGAGAATAGTGTACCGTTCTTTACCCCACCACAATCCCAGCCAATAGCTGATCCTACTTCTACATATGATGATGCTGCTATTCAGGCCTCTCTGCAGTCGGATGCTTCTGGCCTCGGGTATCATTTGGATTATTTTCTTTTCTATTCACTCATTTGTTCTATTGTGCTCACATTTGTTTCAAAGCTGTATTCAAATGTTTGCATGCATGTGCATGGTGTCACGTTTTGCTTTCCATTTTCACTTCTGTTATTCAGATGTGTTGTACACTTTTAACCCTTGGAAAATTAACCAATACAAATAAGTATGTCCAACAACAGGAACTGCTGGTAAATATCTGTAGCATAATTTTCTTGGATTTAGAAGAGCTGATCAAATTTCTAATAGTTCATTGTACGACCACCTTTGGGATGTTGCACATATAACTTGCTATCCTCGTATTGCAGCTTCCGGTCCTTCCAGTTTGTTTGTGTGTTCCTGCACACACTCTAGCATGCACATATTTTAGTGGTCTGTAATTTTGCAGTACGAGAATAGCTCTGCTAGTTTGCTTTGTTGTTTTCAGCTTGGCAGAGATTCAAAGTGCTAAGGGGCTAGCTGATGTGTTAATGGAAATGCTGGGTGCCTTGGATCCCAAGAGTCCCGAGGTATAATTTTCTTTCTCGCTTTTCTTTTGAAGGATAAACAGTTGTTTTCTGTCACTTGGTTCTGATTTTTATGCTAATAAGTTTTAAGTGATAAATTAAATGTTTTGAGGTGTCCCCGAGGGGAAAGCCTAGTTGGTTAGTTCTTTTACAGTGGAGTAAGAGCTGCAGAGATTGTGTCTCCGACACACCCCTAAGGGGGATTATCTGTAATTTATGTTTGTGCTTGGGGAGGAATGTAGTAGGGTATGAAGTTGGTTAAAAAACAAATTGTTTTGAGGTAAAGAATGCAGTGCATGTATTTGTTCTTATTCTAATTTTAAGAACTCTAAGTTTTACTTGGCAAAATAATGGGTCCAGGAGTGTTGTCTGATAAGAAATTTGTCTCGTATATGGAGATATGAATAGTATGTGTATTGATTACCTCGATGCTATTGGTTTTGTACATCTTTTAATTTGTTTTGTTGTGTAATGTGGTAACAAGCTTTTTTCAGCTGCACCTAATTGGGTAATGGCGCCAATCATGTTCCTAGTTCTTTAAATTTGTGTCCATACTTAATTTTGTTTGATGTAGGATAATATATATATATATATATATTATTTTTGATGCATGTGAGGTTGAGAGAGAGTTTTGATTGCTGTTGAGAGACTTCTTTCACCTGAGCTTGGTTAATTCTCATGGATAGAAGATAAAAAAAGCTTTAGTCAACTTATCAACCATCCTGGGATTCTGATAATTCTCGGTTTTTTGGGCAGGGTGTGAAGCAAGAAATTATTGTTGACCTTGTTGATCAGTGCCGTTCCTACCAAAAACGTGTCATGCTTCTTGTAAATAGTACTACGTAAGAGTTTGATCCACATTTATTCTTTTATAAGATGATTACCTTCATTTAATATCTATAAATTGCTTCTCTTTCAGAGACGAGGAACTTCTATGTCAGGGATTGGCATTGAATGATAACTTGCAGCGTGTGCTTCGTCGGCACGATGACATTGCAAAAGGGACTCCTACAGCAGGATCAACAGAAACTCCAGTTGTGCCACTTGTTAATGTTAATCATGATGATGATGATTCGGAAGATGATTTTGCCCAGTTAGCTCACAGGTTACTTTGCAAGCTGACATTTTAGGTTTTCTTTCGTTTAATTTTTCTCTCTGTTTGAAAGCATTATGTCAAATTTGTATATTCATATTACTGTAGATCATCGAGAGATAATTCACAAGGGCTGGCCAGGAAACCAGCTAGTGCTAGGACTGAACCAACGCACTTCAGCCCGCTTCTTCCTCCCCCACCCTCGTCGAAAAAGCCAGTTATTACAGGTTCAGGCGCAATCGATTATCTCAGCGGCGATGCTTACAAATCCGAAGCATATCATGAAACAACTGAACCTGCTCCTTTTACTGCTCCAACTAAATCTTATACAAATTCCTCCCCGCCATTGACCCCAACAAGAACTTCCTTATCCTCTGCCGGGAACTCCAGCTCATCACCTCCATTCACTTCGCAGCCTGTATATGATGAACCAACTCCCTTGAGCAAATCTGCAGAGCAGCTCCCGCCTCCTCCTTGGGATGCTCAGCCTGCCGGAAACCTTCCCCCTCCTCCTTCCAGGTACAATCAGCGTCAGCAATTCTTCGACCACCATCATGGTTCTCCAGGCAACACTTCAAGGGGAGCTTACGACAGTTTGGTAGGACATACTCAGAATCTCTCTCTTAACTCGACTACCCCTAAGAAAGAAGAAAAGCCTGAAGATGCTCTTTTCAAGGATCTACTTGACTTCGCAAGGGCCAAGACGTCCTCGTCGTCCTCACCGTCCAAACCCAGTAATAGGTCATCTTGACTGAATGAGTGGAGTCCCTGTGGTGGTACAGCTTGTTTATTGTTGGTTCAGGTTTTGCATCACATCGTATTAGGTTTACATGTTACAAATAAACATGGTTTTTGGAATTCGGATTCTGGGTTGGCTACCCTTAGCTAGTTAAAATCTTTAAAAATGAACTTTGGGGTACATACATCTCTCGGTAAATGGTTATGGGGGTACAATCTGATTCTATTTGTATTTTTTAGTTTTTTTTTTTTTTTTCTGTGCTGAAGAAATTCTTGAATTCTATTTTCTTTTGGTGGTCTTGTTCTTTACCAGATCGACCTCTACATACAGTGGGTATGAATTAAATGCATCAGGTTTGTAGTACATTCTCGCCTGAATATTTGACCCAATTTTTTTTTTTTTAAATTATTGCAGGAGACTTTAGATTGAAATTGAACTATTTATTTTATAATTAAAGTGGCAAATGATAATGATAATGATAATGTCCTAGTGTTAATTTCTTTGCCTTGTGAATGTAAAAAGCATATGATCAACTCAACTAAAAAGGGTAATTGGAATTGGAGGAGTATTTATTTATGCATTTCTTAGCAATTATTGAGTTTAATCAATACCGAGGATGTATTTATTGGATATTGGAAGATGGTAGTGATTGCGGGAAGTGCCAACAATTGCATAATTAAAATTATATAGAAAATACAGCAAATTTGGGAAATAATGGAATTTATTTATTCTATATATTCCTCCATTTTCTCCAATTTATTTTCTCTCACATTCATTAGTTCTGATCCAACTAATCATTGCCGAAAATCCACAAACTTTTCTCTGATTCCTGCTCGACATGTTAATAAATAAAATGGATAATTCCAACAGAAAATATTACACTACAATTTTGATCTTAGATCCAATACACACACACACACACACACACACACACATGCATTGGGGACATTTTGAAAAGAAATCTGGATCAAATTTAATCAAAACCATTAAATGCAGGAGCAAATTAAACCATAACGACAACAAGTGCATGCAAGTTCCAGCTAGCTGCAAATTTGTATATCTGCTTTCAAGCTGCGCATATACCCTTATCAAATTGTATTGTTCTCATCACCTTCTTCAGATACTTGTCCGGGGTGATTTCATATAGATCTCCGAGATACATTGAAGTCTTGAACTGGAGATGCACAACAGGCAAGGAATAAATGAGATCACAAGAACAATAACGTTATTTCCAGCATTTTTACGACACACAAAAGAAAGAGAAATTTGTAGGTAAGTAATAATTTAAGCAAACGAAGAAGTAAATGCTAGGGCAAGACCGAAGATTCAGCTAGCTAAGCTTTGCTAACTATGGCTATCTGTAGTCTGTAAGAATATAATAACGGACGAGACGTTGTGTAACCAGCTTTAATTCTGCATAGAATAGAGCTAAAATCCTGCGTTTGATGCCTCCTCTAACAGGAGGAACCGAACATCTCTGGTTTGATCTCCTGTCTGTAGTAATATTCATTTCTTCTCTTCTGAACTGATCAGAAAATTCCATCTTTTTAATCTCTGCAATCATCTTCTTCTTATCCATTGGTTTCAGAGAGAAGAGAGAATATTGTCTGCATGAAACTGGGAAAAGCAGTGGGTTCTTGAAGGATTTTAACATGTGAGATTCTGCTGTTAGAATTGGTGAATATGAGGAACCTTCGTGCAACTTTCATGCAATTCACTACCACTTCAATAACAGCAAATAATTCCAAACACAACTCTTATTTCTTACTCAAGTACTAAAGCTAATAAGTTTTTATTATTCATCTGTCGGCTTTTGGACCAAACACCAAACTTAACATGCCATTCTCTCAATAGAATTCGTCGGTTTGCAACTAAGGCTAACTCCATGCGCAGTGCAACATTTTCTCTAGTCTGCATATATTTTTGAATTTGATTTTCTTTTATTAGAATTAAAACACAATTTTTTATTTTTTAGGGATCTCGTACAATCTAGTGATAATTCTTAGTTTTACAAACTCATCCATCCTTTTTTATTATTAGATGTAAATATAATCAATAACTAAAAATTTGAATGATATTTTAAATTAAAATTTTAATTTAAATAATATTTATTTTATATTCATATAAATTATAGATTAATGAAACAGTGCTGTGTGGTAATTTTACTTATTATAAAACTAGTAACATCGCTTTATTAAATTATTATGTATATATATCACGAATTTATATCTAATTTGTTGGTTGTTGCTTTGTATTTAATTCATAGTTTAAACTTTCCCGAGTCAATATGTAGTAAAGCTTTTGTGTTTTTTGATGGAATGAAAATTTTGAAGTAATTTGAAATCTTGAATCAGTCATAAAAACATATGTTTGTAAAAAAGTTTAAAATTTCAGACATATATAGAAATCAAATACATTGGTTCTCTAGTTAATTATATCAAATAATTTTTCAATTAAGGCCTTTGCAATCAACATCAACCAATGAACAGTGTTCTGCTCACCTCCCAGCCTAATCCCAGGTCAGATATTGTACTTCTCCGGTTATTAATTCCAATTACCAGATGATTAATTGTTCATCACAACAAAAATAATAATAATTTGTAAATTCACAGCCTGCTGTCTTGGAAATTAATCCTTCCCATTTCACCTATTATATTATATATACTGTCATATGTTAAATACAAACAGACAAGACTGTATAGTATGCATAATTCTATACAGTGTAGCTTTTACACAAGATCGGATTACAGTGAATGTAATACGATGGAGTGAAATATATTAAGACTAGGGTTTTTCGCATTTGCAAAGAAGTAGACTTATCTTCCAAGCTACGGATTTAATTCCTTTGATCAAATCGTTGAAGATCTTACGCTTGATGCTTCCCCTAATGGGTGCAGCCATGCAGTAGTTCTTGTCAATCTTTCCAGGCTTCACTTCACACGACTGTGAATACTCAATCCTACAACAATTCTTCATTATTTTTATTATCACTCAAATATTAAAGCAAAGATCGATTGCTGCTGCGGGGAAGTTTTGTAATAGATTGAATATATAACAAGAACAACGTGCAGTTAATTTACGAAACAAAAATCCCTATCAATGATTCTAAATCAACAATTAATTTTTTAAATTAAACTTCTATTTGATTCCAATCAATCTGTCAAAGCATTGTGATTATCGAAATTAATTTTCTCCGTGTTGGTTATAATCTTTTGTATGTATAATTTCAGGTAATTTAATCGAGTAGTCAACTGGGAAAATGCAACAAACTTCAAACACCTGTACACGTTTTTCTAGATTTACTAATTGAGCAGTCTCTTGCTTTCGTTTTAGCTTGCAAAATATAAAATTGTTTTCAGCCGGCAGCAAGATTTCATTTCCACAATTTTCCCATGTACTTGAATTGGAAAGGACCATCTTCTTGCCTACCAGTAATGAATTCTTCTTGTCCCACATTGATCGATTCCGTATTTCAGATCAAAAGCAATCAGCAGCCATGGAATGACCAGAAATTTTTTTTAAAGAAATACAAAAACCCTAAAAAAGAAAATTCTTGGCGTTCAGCAATATTGCACCCTCACATATTCCCTTTAATGTAATTGATAGAATATTTGTAATTTTTTTTTTTCCAGTGTTGAGGTGCATCTCGAGTCTATATTAACATTAATATAACATTATCCGAAAATCTGATATATCTATGAAAAATTTAATAGAGTGATTTCTACTGTCACTAGTGGGAGAATTAAGAGAAAATCATACAACCCGCGAGGATTTGAATCCTGAACATTATTATTAAGAGAAAGTCATTCGTAGCACCTACTTAAAAAAAAAATAAAGTAATTATAAAACCATCACACACATATGAATTCTTTTCTTGTGATTGGTTGATTCAAACTAAACGTATAGATGACAAAACTGTGTTAGATAAGCACATATAAATAACATGGCACACCTGTCTAATCTAAAACTTTCTTCGGAGAAAATGTTAGAATTCTATTACCCGATTATACTTGCATAAATTTATATATTATCAGAAGCATTTTTAATACTCAGGCCGGCAGAGTGAAAATGACAGATGCATGCAGAGGGCAGAGGGTTCAACTAAAGAGTTCCGCAGATATAATGATGTATTATATCTTGTGGAAGAAGAGATATAAAGATTCCATGATCAAGTCGTTAGTCAAGGAAAATGATGTATTTTGTATTTCGGAGTCTAATTTGGCGATTTCTCTTGAGAGTTTACGCGTTGCTAACACTGATGGCCAAGTTATTGTGTCACACTCTGAATGATTTCTACTTTCTACACTCACAATTTTTGGTCAGCATCCGCGTTTCATATTAGACAAGAAAAGAGCATATTCAAATTCTAGCAGGAAAGTCATTTTCAGGTAATTTGAGGTCCTACGCGTTTCCTTTGTTAACAGGATGTGTTTGCCAGTTTTCGGATGGCTGACACGGGTTCTACACAGAGCTTAGAAGGTTTCTTATCATGGATAACACGAAGAAAGTGACTGACGATTCTGGTTTGTTCCGTAGATTTCGTGGAAAAACAACGATCTGGAACTGGAAGTTTGCAAGGAATCGTTGCTTGTTGCTGCTAAAAATGCTGTATCAGAATGCATTGCCAGGAATTTAACATTTCCAAGCCAAAATTGTGGTTTAATATCAAAGGTTTTTGTACCATACACATTCTGTTACTGTTAAACAGCTTAAATACTATTGTTTGGTGCTTTCCTTCGAGTTTTAAGCTTCTAAATTTACGTTTAAGTAGCAATTCAAAAGTTATGCAGAAGACTAAACCACAATTTTCCAAGGCTTAAGCAGGCCAAAAGGAACAAGAAAGAAATAGAAGTTAATAAGCTCAGACAAAAGACAGGTTTGAAATAAGACTTCAGCTTTACAAGTGATTTGCAAAGTAATGAAGATATGAACCGTTGATAGAAAAATGAACAAATGATCTCAGTTGCAAACAATGGTGAGCAATATCTTCCAATTGAACAAATGTATTAGTTGCAAAGAATCAAAACAATGTTTTGACGCAACTTGAGCTGATGTTTTGAGTCTCAATTGAGCTTTTTTTTTTTTTTTTTTGGTGTTTTTGCTATTTAAGCTGAGTCTGCATTTGGTTCTGACATGAGCTACACCTCTTGGCACAAGCAATCAGCTACTAAAACTGTGTTGTTTGTGTAATGTAATTTAAAGAAGAAGGGCAAACAGAGCTTGGAAGATGGACTTTGGTCCTGGCAACTTTTTGGGGGAGCGGGAGCCTTCCATATTTGCAGTCAACTGACCTTGAATACGATCCTCAAGTCTTCCCTAACAAACATCAAATAAACAGATTAAAAATTTACTTTGTTCATGCAATTAAATATCAATTAATTCCAACTAAATACATAGTTGTTTGGTGAATCTACATAAATCATAAGATAATCTGATGTAGATGTCCAATCTGACATCTAACTTTTTAGGCAAATCAATGCGAGTAACATATGACAATTTTTGTTATTATCAAGAAACAGCAGGGAAATTGTATCGAGTATAAACATCTAATTTATCTAGGTGCCTAGCTGATATACCTCTGCTGCATCCTTCAGTGGTCCCCAGCATTCCATGCGATTGTAAATTTTTGAGCAAGAATGGAAGTAAACCCGGATTATAGCATCCATCAGCTCAGGATGTTCTTTGAAAAGCAATGAATCACCATATAACACAGCTTTAAGAACCTGTTTGCATTCAAACAGAAATTCCAGTCAAGCAGTATACATTAAGCAATTAAATCATCATTAGCAATTTAGCAAGCAGAGACATGAACCGAAAGGAGATTCTTCTTAAATGACTTAAGTGATGGAGTGGGGTGTGAAGACACAAGTGATTGATTCCAGCTGTAGGAAACAGATAATGCTGTCATAGTCCTCGTGGGAACATCAAGAACATTTTGCAACAAAAGATGGGATGGTAGATATTTAGCAACCACACAAGATCAACACAGCTTTTTGCAATACTGCACGATGGCATAGTGAACACTTGATAGGCATGTCCAAATTATCCTCAAGTTCTTTTTATATAACATGGGACACAATTACAGGCCAGGATATAGTGCAGGGAAAAAACTTACCAAAGGCATTTCCTTGGAGAAAATATGGTATCTAAACTCAGCGGTGAGGTCCCGCAAGATATTGGGACCACTCACATAGCAATGGATATGCAAACACATATCATCTCTCACTTTTTTCCATTCAGCTACCACATCATCCTTGAGATACCACCCTCTTAACTGTCACGGACACATAAAAAACACAGACATCAAACAAAGATTCAGATGTCTTTGAAGGGTAATCTCAACATAAACACATTCTTTAGTCCTAAAATTCTTGGCAATTTGGAAAGTTCACCACCATTCATGCTAATTATAAGTAAATCTGACGTAATGTTTGCAGTTCCGACACAGTGTAGAAAGTTCAAATGCCAAATTATTAAGTAATAAGAAGGTGTACCTGCTCGAGGTTGATGACATTAGAGATAGTCAAGGTTAAGTTAGCAGTAAAGTCACAATGGGATAGGATGTACGTCCTTGGGAGAATTCTGGAATGATCATTCATCCCCTCTCCCATAAATACCACTTTCAGCTTTGATGCTTCGAAACTTGCCGGAGGACCCAAAAGCCTTGCAGCCTAGAAATTAGAATAGATTAATGGGCAACTTGCTAAGTATTTGTTCTTTAACAAAAATATTAGATATCAGTAAAGCAATAGAGCTAGCTCCCACTACTTGCTCGAGGGATGCAGGGAGGAAAGGATGAGAAATTTCACCAATCTTACATCTTGTTGGGCTCAACAGATGATTTCAAGAATTCTACAAATTACTGATTCCCCAACTACAAAATGAAATTTATGCTAATAAGGAATTTTCAGTTTCAAAAGCCCAAAAACTAATTTGACATTCCAACCATATCTTTTCTTAACAGTAGGGCTAAATGAGAGAATTGAAAGCAGCTCTAAGAGATATACTTGTGTAGTAACAGCTTTGCAACTATAGAGAGACATGTTATTAACCCGATCTTTCCTAAAAATTCATCAAATGAATTCTACAAGTCTACAATCTCAAAGTAAGCATGTGTCCTATAACCCATTACATCAAGTACTGCTCAAATCGTCATATTGTCATACTGATTTTTCCACACCACCAACAAGCCATTATTTAAATTTCTTTACAAAATACCAAGTCATTATACCAAGCAGGTTCACAAATTACTAATCTAATCAGAACTTCAATTACCAATCATCAACATGATTAAAAAGAAAAAAAAAATTGAACAGAAAGAAACAAGTCATACAAATTCCATTTTATCTTTTTGGTCTATCGATGATGACCCCTAAACCAAGCATTTCTCAAATAAAAATAATGTACCAAAACAAATAATAATCCTGCGAATTAAACTACCGGCCTATACCTCAAAATATGACAATGCCGTTATGTTATTGAAGAACATAACAACAGAAAGTGAAGAGGGAGTAATAGAAGAAAAACCTCAGAGACAAAAGTATTGTAAGAAGCTTTACTGCTTCTAAAACAAGAAAGCTGAACAGGTTTAAAATTAGATCTTCTGGAATACTTTAAGTTTGTGCTGTTGACAGACAAATCTGTCAATGGTGAATGTGAAAAGGCAGAATAATAGTAAGCAGAATGACAGGCCATGGAAGAAGCATAACAACCCCTCAGTCTTTCTCTTCTTCTTCATTTTTCACAACCCACCATTGTTTGCTTCTTCTTTCTCTTTGAATTTCAGTTTGGAAAGAGAAAGAGATGACTAATGTGGAAGATGGGCGTTCATAGTTGAATTTTTGTGGTCTGCAATATTCATTTTACAGTCCAGACGAGTACAAAAATCTATTTCAAGCTTTTCTCTCCACATGTTACTGAAATTTTCATTTTTATTTTTCAAAGCTTGTTTGTTGAGTTCTCATTGGCTGTTGAGTTGTAAGTTGTGACACGTCATCGTACTTTCTTGCATTTTTTGATAACTTGTGGATAATGTGATGAGGTGGCTTCGCTAGAGCCTGTTGTCCTGTCCATTCCCACAATTCTTGTAGTTTAAACCCAGACAACAAGGAAGTCCTGTCCATACCCATAATTCTTGAAGCTTAAACCCACACAAAAAGGAGGTCCATCCGATAATTGGGCCTAGTGGACTCATTGGACTTTGAAGCAGTCTTATCTTACCCCTGCTTACTCGTGCTATCTATATAAAAAATTAATCTATTAAAAAATAAAATTTATTTAATTTAAAAAATTAATTTATTAAATAATATTATTTATTCTTCTTTATAAATCAAGACTAATCAAACACTGAAAACCTATTTTAATTATCAATTATTTTGTTATTGTATCAATTATATTAACCCTAAAAAAAAATGAATTAACTAATTAAATTGCACAGGTACAATTGTTGTGGGACCCATAAAAATGAAATTCTAAATTATATGTGATTATGAGTCGTGGACTCACAATTCATGTCCTGAGTAGTGGGCCTTAAGACGTATTTAATATTACATATTAAATTGTATTATTTTACATAAATTAGATTAAATTAGAATAGATAAATTTTAACATAATTTTATTTTTGATGATGGATTTAATTGTATGTATATATATAATATTATTTTATTATTTTATAGTGTTATAGTAATTTATTAAAATAATATTTATATTTTATTATATAATATAATATAATATAATTTAATATTACTTATTTAAGCAAATAAATATTAATTGATATTAAAAATATTAAATATTTAAAATAGTAACAAATTTGTAGATTAAAGTCACATCTTACACAGTAAATTACATTGTATTTTAAATGTGCTGCCGATACTTGGGAGGGATTTTTTTTATATAAATAATTCAATTTTAAAATTTGTTAATGATAATAGTCGAACTTATTTTTTTAATAATTTTGATCAAAAAAATATATTTGTTGAATGAAAATACCCTGTTAATTTGTTTTCCTTTCAAGAACAGACTCGTACAAAAATCTTTGTAAAACAAACAAATCTAAACTTACGTCAAGAATTATTGTTGAATTAAAATTTTAAATTATGTGTTAGAATTATTGCTGAATTGAAATTCTAGACCTTATTTTAGAGTTGTTATTGAGCAAGAATGGAGCATAATTTAATTTTTAAATTAAAAGACTTAAGAATTAATTTATGATATATTTTAATTATAATTTTTGTAATTTAAATATATTTTTATGATTTAAATGTATCGATGAATTAAAGAAGAAGAAGAAGATTAATAATAATGAAATTTAACCTTTATTTCTCGGCAAAATTCATCTCTTTATAAAATTTTTTGAGAGATATAAGTGACAACAAAACTTCTTGATGGATTTTATCCTAGGTATCATTGAATTTTGCCGAGGGTCCTCAATAAACTTCATCCATTGATTGAGGGATTGATTGAAGGACAATTAGGGGTATTTTCGTCCAAATACAAATTTTTGGTTAAGAATAGAAATTTTTTTTTAAGTCGGGCTAAAATTATAAATGGACCTAATAATTGCACTTTGTAAGAAAAAAACCCAAAAATTATTTCAAATTCACGTTATATTTCATGTCATAAATTTGCATGCTGATTTCAGTCTGAGTGACCTGCAAAACCAAATCACGTAATTTCTGTCCTCCCTTTCGCGGCTAATTTAGTAAAACGCAGAAAAATACGGCATCCCGAATCGTTTCCTCGCAATAAGTCACTGTATTCTTCATCAGTAAATTCATCGAACACTCTCACTCCTGTCAAATGCTTCTACAAAACTGTCATTCTGCTCTCGTTCTTCATTTCAATGTTTTTGTTTTCTTTGAGGAATTCATCAAACATCTGTGTTACAACAATACATTGTTGCGCCTATGGATCTGCTCCTCTTTATCTATTCTGTATGATTCGTTCGACCCAGTTAGTAAATGCAGAAGACCAACTGCGAATTTGGTTGTTTAGATCTATAATGTTAATTATCATAGGTGTTTGTTTTAATTGTTTTTATTTACGCGCGTATACAAATTTGAAAGAGAAATCACGTACTTAAATTTCACGGAAATCATCATTATTTTTATTGTCATAATTGGCTGCGCGAAATTGGAATCTTGTAAACGCAAGTGTAACACCGGTTAAAAGGAAATCCATTCAACCATCAAGAAAATCGAGAAAAGATCAAATCTTTGTTTTGCATCAAAATCAAATAAAAACAAAATGAGTGTGAATTCTGATAGTCTTTGGCTTCTTCCCCAAGATATGCATTATAGATTCATTTAGCTTGGTTTCAGTTAACAAACGGTTGCAATATAAAAGATTTTATTACCATTGATAACTAGTATCAGCATGAGAATTCTTGGCAAATTTCAATTATCTCAGACCATCCATCACAATTTTTATTTATTTTTTAGATTTTTGTGTTGTAGAATTTTTAGGAGTTACTGAAAAGCTCAGTTCTGTTTGATTTCGAAAAGTTTGTCTTGATGAGTGGGTAATATATTTTTATTCTTTACGCTGGTGTATCTAATTGTGGTTATTTGAATGCAAATAACATGGCTGTGGGGAAGTATTCCCAAGTTGATGGGAGGAAGTCATCGGGTTATTGTTCAACAGTTACTATAGTTGTGTTTCAAGGTTTTTGCTTGGTTGGGGTTTGGACGTTGATGTCATCATCCGTTGTACCCGTTCGGAATTCAGAATTGGCATCTGGGGGGTTATAAATGAAATGAAACAGACAGTAACTGAGAAGGTTTACAAGATATTGGAAGAAGATTCGGGTGAAGTAGAAGAGGATGCCACTAAAGGGGATGGCAATCATGTGCCTGAAGAACAACTGAGAACAGGGTGGAAGATAACCAGGAAGAGAAGAGTGTGCCAGAGAGCGATCATGAGACGAGAGTCTAAAGATACAGTTAACGAAAATCAGGATGAGAATTCAGTGAAGGAGAGTTCTGATGAAAAGACACTGTCTGAAGAGGAATCTAAGACAGAGGCTGAAAATGACGAAGACAGGAAAAGGGAAGATCGAGAATCTAAAAGTGGAGGTAGAGATTCGAATTCAGAAGATGGGGAAATAAAAGCTGAAGGTGGTGAAACGAATAGAAGTTAGCAGACTGAAGCAGAGGAAAGCTTGGATGAAAATAAATCTGAGTTAGGAGAGGCTAGAGAGACTGAAAGAGAGAATTCTCAATATCAGGATAAGAATTCAGACCAAAATACTGGTGAGAATGACATGGAAAGTCATGAAAAGGATCATCCTTCAACTGAGATTTTCCCGGCTGGTGACCAGTCAGAAATTTTGTATGAAACTGACGTTCAAAATGGGGCGTGGTCAACTAAAGCTATTGAGTCACAGAATGAGAAAAAATCACAACAATCTTCCATATCTAAAGACCAACTTCATCATTGGAAACTCTGTAATGCCCCTGCTGGGCCAGATCACATCCGTTGCCTTGACAACTGGCAAGCTATTAGAAAGCTTACAAGTACAAAGCATTATGAACATCGAGAAAGGCATTGCCCTGATCAAGCTCCCACCTGCATTGTTCCTTTACCAGAAGGATATAAACGCTCAAGTAAGTGGCCCAAAAGCAGAGATAAGGTATAAAATTATATTCTGAATAACAAAAATATTCTTATGTTGTATGGTACAGAGATGGTACTACAATGTTCCACACAAAAAGCTTGCAGAGGTTAAGGGCCACCAGAATTGGGTTAAATTTACTGGTGAATATCTTACTTTTCCTGGTGGTGGAACTCAGTTTAAGCATGGTGCTCTCCATTACATTGACTTCATTCAAAACGTAAGCCTTTTTCATTTCTATTATTTTTTTTTTCTGCAACCTGCTCCTGATATGTGGATTATTCTTTATTTTATTGATTGGTTGCTGATCCAGTTTATCTTATAAGCTATTTCCTGCCTTTATGGAGTTGTAATAAAAAGAGTACACTTTTATGTTTTTGTGTCTGTATATACTGCGTATGAATGTGCATATCAGAAACTATGGGAACATAGCTATATACTGTGCATGATGCATGGTGTATCTGATTCTGACTATTTTTGATGCTTCTTTTTGTAAAAATATGCTCGTGGTGTTTGTACAAACAACATAAGAGATGTTCTTTTGCACACACAAACATCATATATGCGCCTTTTGCATAACTCTTGTTGTCTTTACAAATACATTGTACATTGTACATCTCTGGAAATTTGATTATTTGTGAAAATTGGCTTGTAAAAAAGAAAAATGATATATATATATATAATATAATATAATATAATATAATATAACACAATTCTCAAGCAAGGACATCTCTACTTTTTGTAAAAGGCGGATAGTGAAATGAGAGGCATGGGATTCTCCTATTCTTCATTAATAATAAAAAAAATATAATGCATATGGAGATGATTTTTAAAAGGCTGTTCCTTGGCTATAGTGACTGCCTGCTTGTAGAGAGCATGCCTATGCAAGCTAATAAAACGAGAAAAAAAAGTTGTCCTTTTTTTAAAATTATAATATTTTATTTATTAAATGCACGTTTTAAAACACAAAACTTATCATTTCCAGCTCCTTATATATATACATACATACACACACACACACACACCCACACATGTGCGCGCATAAAAACTCACTTGTTTTGTTTTATTAGCTTGCTCTTTGTCAGTTGACATCACCATGGCAAGCCAGCAAAATTTTAAGATTTTAACTTTTAACCTTTTTATAATAAATGAAGAATGGGAGAATGATAGCTCTTATTTTTCCATTTGCATTTTACAAAAGTAAGGATGTTCTTACTTGAGAGTGGTTAAATATGTATGTGTGTGAAAATTATTTGGTGTGGATGTTCTTATTGTCTTAAAATCAGGGCCATCAACCATGAACTGTTTGTATACTGAATTGTTAGGAGGAGAAAACAGCATCAATTCCAATGCATTGATTGTCTAATTCTTTATGTCAAGAGTTGGATAGATTTTTGTCTTTTTATTTTCTTTATACAAAGAATTGGTGGTCTAGATTTTAACAAAATGCACACATCTGGAGGAGATATGGACTATAGTATAGTCGTTTGCACTTTCAAGTCCTAATTTTTTCCTTTTATGCAGTGCTTTAATATCCACGTACGGCCTCTTTTGACACTCCTGGACCATTTAAATATTGGATAATACTTACTTTTTCACCTAATGTAGTTTCTCCGGCGTTCAATCTGATGTGCTATCTGATTTTCTGTTCATTCTTGCATTCTATTACTATTGACACGGTACTTGCAATTCAAAATTTGATAACTTGGATATCTCCTTGGTTACATTATCTTGAAAATTTTTCAAGCATACTCTGCTTGTTACTATTATTGTTTTGTTTTTTATGTCCTCCCTTCACTCCTTTAGTTCTCCAATTCTCAAGAGGACACATAACTGGTTTGGGGTTTTAGTTTTTAGAGCTGCTGTTGGTTGACCAAAGCAAAGAAATTATGTGGTGGTTGAAATTTGATTTTTTTCTGACTGCTATATCTTAATATGCATATTTGTAATGGTAATGCAGTCTCTTCCTAATATTGCATGGGGGAATAGAAGCCGTGTAGTATTGGATGTCGGTTGTGGTGTGGCCAGCTTTGGAGGTTATCTTTTTGAAAAGGATGTTATTGCAATGTCATTTGCCCCTAAGGATGAGCATGAAGCTCAAGTGCGATTTGCACTGGAGCGGGGATCCCTGCCATGTTATCTGTTATGGCCACTAAGAGACTACCATTTCCCAGTTTGGTGTTTGATGTTGTCCGCTATGACCGTTGCAGGGTTCCTTGGCATATTGAAGGTTCTCTGTCTTTCTCTTTCTCTCTTTTTGCTAATATTTATATATATATTTTTATTCTTCTTGTTTAATTTTCTTTTCTTATTTTAGTGATACATTTTGATGCACATTGTAGGTGGGAAGCTTCTCTTGGAGCTCAATCATGTTCTGCGACCTGGTGGTTACTTTGTCCGGTCTGTGACTTCAGTATACCAAAAACTACCAGAAGATGTTGGCATTTGGACAGGTATTCAAAAATTCTAATGTTGTGTAGTTTTGTCTCAAGAGACATTAGGAGGTTGATTTTAACATGCTTTCGATTTTTCTTCATTATGATTGATGGCAGCAATGCTTGAGCTAACAAAGTCAATGTGCTGGGATCTGAAGACAATTAAGAAGGACAAGTTGAATGGTATTGGTGCGGCAATATTTCAAATGCCAACTTCTAATGAGGGTTACCATAAAACGCTTCAAAATGAGCCTCCACTGTATGACGAGTCAATGACCCTAACGCTGCCTGGTACTTATCCCCCTAAATATTAGTTTCTGTCATGGTATTAGTTGCCATTTGAATGAGATCATTGAATCATGTAATGAGATTTTGAAGACTTCTAAAACAACAATAAAGATCAATGCAGAATGATGCTCAAACATTGGCAAATATATATTCTTCTGCTTCTTATCCAAAACAAAGTAAAAAAAATAACGGTTAATAAGAGCCCTGTCTCAATTTCATCACGTAGCTCTTCAGCCTTTTTATACTAGTGTTTATTTTTCAGGCATTTTACTCAATTGTTATATTGAAAATGCCAAATGTCGATTCACCAATGTTAATATGAGTTAAAACTATTGGTCAGTTACACATTCATTTTGAGAAAATTGCATTTTCACGCAGTTTCTATTCGTCCATTCTTGAATGTTTTGACTTTAAGAGTAGACGCAGGCTTAGCTGGGGAGGGAGAACCCTCCGAATTTCTTTGGGAAGTGATAGCTCTGATTACAATAAATTGTTTTTGTGGATGTATATTGTCAGGAATGTACCACTTCAGGCATGCATGCACAAAGTGCCAATAGACGCAGCAGAGCGTGGGTCTCGTTGGCCTGTCTAGTGGCCGTTAATTGAGAAAAGACCTTATTGGCTGTGTGAGTCCATGAGTGATTCAAAGAAAGTATGAGGAAGAGTGTTTGAATTAGCTGTTATAAGGGAAGTTAGTTGGAGAAGGTAGTAAGACAGTTATAAATACTTCTCATCACGCGCAAACTAATTCTTCTTGGGTGGAGCTGAAAATTCGGAGTTTAAAAGGGCAGAGAAAGAATGAAAATCATTCATTCGAAGATTGAAAACAGAACGAAGGTGAAGAGAAGCAAAACAGAGAGTCAAGAATGTTCTGCAGAAAAATAGTGAAAAGTTCTTGGCTGTAAGCTTTTTCTTCTTGTCTGTTGCCTTGTGATTGTAATCTGAATTTCTTCTTTCACTATTGGTTAATAAAGAGAGCTGAGATCTGTTCATCCGCGGAGGTAGGCATCGTTGCCGAACCACGTAATTCGATTGTTTTCTTTTCTCTTCTTGAATGTTTTGTGTTGTGGTAGAATAGTTAAAAGGATCCTCACAGGTTGCATTCTAAGATTGGTGTTTACAGAAAAGCTGCTCCCGAGGATTTCACAGCTGACTACCAGCATTGGAAAAATGTTGTCGCTAATACATGTTTGAATGGATTGGGAATCAACTGGTCTTCCACGAGGAATGTCATGGACATGAGAGCTGTTTATGGAGGGTAAGTAATTTTACTGTTTCCCTCATATATGTATAAAATCTAATAAAGAATATGGTTTGGAGGTTTATTTTTTTGGCTTTTATGATGTTAGGTTTGCTGCAGCGTTAAAAGACTTGAAATTGTGGGCTATGAATGTAGTCCCATTTTACTCTCTAGACTTCCAATCATCCATGAACGGGGTTTGTTTGGGTTATATCATGATTGGTGTGAATCCTTCAACACGTACCCCAGATCTTTCGATCTTGTTCATGCTGATCATCTCTTCTCTATTATCAAAATGTGGTTTTTGTTCGAATGTTTATTATCTTCGTCTTAAATATTGCAGTTTTCACAGTTATGATTCTCAACTAGAATGGTAAGCCCACTGACTGCTCTAATGTAACGCGGTTCGCTGACCACAGGTGTAACATAAAGGCAGCTATTGCAGAAGTTGATCGGATACTGAGGCCAGATGGAAACCCGAGTGTCCTGGACAATGCTGAAACCATTGGTGAAATTGAGGATTTGGTTACATCTCTAAAATGGGAAATCCGAATGATTTTTTCCAAAGACGGTCAAGGACTGCTTTGTGATCACAAGACTTATTGGCGTCCCAAGGAAACAGAGACAATTTTGTTAGCCATTATTTAGGCACAACGCTCCAAGACAAGTATATTTGACTCTCCGACGTGCTACACAACTTGAAATTTTTGCTTATTAGGTATTAATCCTCTCTATAATCCATAATATGCAATATAGTCATAAGTTCTTCACTAGAAGTTGTAATTTTCTGTCATATTATCTTTATCCTTCTAAAATAGAAGGGATTTCTGATTATATATATATTTTTTGGTATCTCTTACAAATATCAAAGGAAAATTCATATCCATTCTTGTTATAAACTCTCTTGTCCCCGGAACTGCAAATGTAATTACTAATTTTGCAAAAACTTGTCATTTCTTCTTTGAAATCCTGGCAAGAAAAACTTTTTCAGGTGCTTATGACGGAAATTCTGGTAGTTTATAGTATTAGCCAGCCTTGATGAGCATATATTTAATAGCAAGCAACAGTGCATAATCATGGTGTGTGAAGCCACCGGGCTGACAGAATTTGTCAGACAGAACATCCGAGGAAGATATGTTCCATCTTATTTTTGGATATTTCAGCAGCAATGCCATGAACCGCTGTTGACCCAGCAAAATCGTTGAATTCACGATCTAATCTCAAATCGGACCATAGCTTCTCAATTGACATACCGAGTCACGGAGTAGCTTTTATTCACTCGAATCTCCAAACATGTCCTTCACTTTCACACAGGATCCTCAAGAATTTCAAGCATAAAAATAAAATATGCAATTACTAATAATTAGTGTTAAAACTTGAATTGATATCTTTATTTTCACGTGAAGTAGGTAAATTTTCATACAAAAGAAAAGTCTATGAAAGCAATTTTTGTGAGCAAGAGACAGAGACAAAATGACCCTACAACTTCAAGGCCCTTCTATTAGATTAATTTTGTAAGAAGGTATTTTAATTGTTGGCGAAGGAGGATACAAAAAGTGTGAAAGATGCTTTCCTTTGGTCTTCTTTTAGAATGTCTTGTCTGGCTTCTGAGCTATCTGAAAATCAATCAAATTAAAACACCACTGACCTCTCCTCTCCTCATGTTTGCATGATTGAATTTGAGGAATGATTATTTATATATTTATTTATAATTTTGGGGTTTAGGTGGGGTTTTCCTTTAACCACATAATTAATTAATTAACTAAAGGACAAGCTTTACCTGCTAATTGTTTATTGTTAACACATGCTAGCTAGCTCTTCATTGACTTTAATAAGAAGCTCAGTTCGTGTGCTTTAAGTATGCATCCATGTCCGTAATGATTATAATTAATGAGTTTAATAAACAAATTAGGAAAAATAAATTTAAACATTAAATTATAAGTATTATGTCGGAGAGGCCTTACTAATGATAGCAATTGGACAAGTCTGACTAAGAAGATTTCTTACCACAAATATAAGAATTAAACAATTATTAATTAATTAATACCCAGCAAAATGAATGGTCCAATTTATGTGATTAGTTTAATTAATCCCTCAAATTCCTCACCCTTTATCTCTCTCTCTCACACACACAGATTTTCTACCAATTAATTCGAAGAGAGCAACGGCGTGAGCTGCTCAATAAGTTTTTAGAATTATCAAATGCTCTTTTGTCTGCCATTGACACAGCTTTCTTCAAACAAACGAAGTTGGCAATTTCCTTACATCACTCAACATGTCTGCTGCAAAGAACTTCTCTAAAGCTGCTTCTGAGGATATATCTTTCAAAGTAGAACGAGATCTGCAGAGACTTCTCGTGCAGCGGCATCTGATAGCCATCAAACATGTCAGTTTCTTTGACGCACAAGTACTGCTTTTTCTTTACTCTTCTTCTACTTCTTGGTTTCGCTTTTGTTTCTACGGCAGAAGCAACAAGATGTCCTAAAGCTTCTTGGGAACAAATGCTTCCGAAAAAGCTTCCTCCAAGTCCCCCTTCAGCTCCTTCAAAAGGCACAAATGCTGTATCTACATCATTGTCGACGGCGGCGATTCAAGCTGATAAAACTCTTCCTTCATCCGATGGAAAGGTTTAGTTTGTGATTCCAGGAACGTTTATCACATCAACAAGCCTCTAACTGTAGATTAATGCGTAATCTTCAGACTTCTGCGACGATATTCGAAAGGAAATCCTGCAGAGTTTTGTAAATTAGTCAATATTCATATTGAATCCCTTCTTCATCACTTGCAGATTTTGGTCTGTGCGGATTCAGTTGTAAAGAAGATTGAGTAGAAATTAATTATTCGGATGCTTAGCATCTGGAGCTAGAAGGAATTGGAGGCTACATCGATCGATAAGTGATGAACTGGTTTTATACATTAATTACTCGACAAGTATAGTCAATAGTGGCAAAATTTATAGTACATTCTTCATGTAATGATCTCTTCTTATTTGTTATTTCCCTCTAAAATGATTAAATGAAACTCAAATAGTTTTACACTCTTTCTTTTCCTTGTTGTGACTAGAGTTATATACAGTACTATTTGCCAGTTGCTTATGATTTAGCAACAATGTCTTTATCATGGGTGATTTTCTTGTTCATTGTGCAATCACTTGATGACTGTTTATTCGCTTACATTAAATAGAAATTAAAAATAGTCACAAATTCCAATTGATTATTCGAGTTAGCAATTATAATACAACACAAATCTTACTGCCTTATTGGAATAAAAATGTACATACACACACATGATTAATTCAAATTTAGTGTAGAAAGTGCAATGCATCGAAAATACGTATTATAACCTATCAAACAAGCACACGATATACCATCTTCGAAAAATCATTTTATAACGAGACTTCTTTCCTACTCAGGCCTATCAAAATATATTATAAAATACGAAATTGAATAAAGGCAAATAAAAAAGGAGAAAACACTTAATAAATGTATGTGAAAAACCTTTGTAATTTTTTTTTTTTTAAAAAAGAAAGTACGGAGAGAAGCAATGAAATTTAATATAAAAAAATGAAGACCCATTACCATGTTTTTTAGCCAAATGTAGCAGAGGAATTGCAAAAGCTAAAGGGGGTTGAGTCAGATCAACTCCACATCCAACTGGGTTTGGAGCAGACACATATTATAAATCTATATGTAATATCCGCAAATCATAAATAATATTATAGTATCAAATATATAATTTATTAAATTAGTAAATTTATTTTATAAATTTTTATAGAACAAGAATTTTATGGTTATATCTATTGCATGGAAGATGAAAATTAAAAGGGTCTATAACCTGATTTGGTGTGTTTAGACTTTAATTTTTCATAATTAAGAGCTAAAGATTATTATTTGTGGAGAGATAATGGAAAAAAGGTAAATTTTTGCATTGATGATGTATGATAGTAACTCAGTTCGTAAATTTTGTAAAATCATGTATTATGAATTGAATAAAACTAATTTACATAAATAAACTAGACATTTGCACAGTTATTTTGAATTTTGTTTCATTAAAAAGTATTAATTTTATAATTTTTAATAATTTTTTGAATTTAACCTAAAAATTCTGAGAATTACTAATTTTTGTAGAATAACTAAGTGACAAAATTGTTTTAGTTAATGAAATCATCTTGAAAAATTATAAAATTTTTTATAGTGATTTCTAATTATGTGTATTATATCATATTATAATTTTATAATCAAATTCTTTATTTTTGAATTGTTATGAAATTTTAAATTAATATAACCCACTATCAATTTTTATTTAGCAGATTTAAAATTTTAAAAATTAAATTTATTTAAGATAATTAGAGAATGAATTTGGACCCAAAATTTTTAATATTTTACTATTTATATATTTTTGTCATCTCCAAAAAATTTTATAATATTTGAGAATATATTATATGTTTTAAAAATTAAGGATTTGAGATTATTTAGTATATTTTCTAACACTATTAAGATAAATAATCGTGATTAGAATATAAAAAGATTTAGTTTTATAAAAGGTTAGAGCTTGATATTTTTATTGCAGTTAGATTATGTTTTTTAAGTATTATGTTATAATTTTATTAAAAAATAATCTTGTTTAAGGTACAAGAAAAATTTTTAAATGATATAACGACAATTTTGGCAAGTTTAAAAATATTGAATTATTTAACAGTTTGGATAATATAAATTTTACCATTAAGAAAGTTATATTAGACTTTTTAGTAATTCATACAAGGTTTAGTGCTAATTTTTTATTATAGGTTAAAATTTTTAAATTAGCATTTAGTGTGTTTACGAAGAGGGTAGTACACTAAATTTTTTAAGAAGAATCATAATAAATATATTGTTGATAAACTTGCTAAGATCGTCAACCTGCCAGCTACCAAGTTCAGCTGGCAATGAAAACAACAAAGGCTGCTATAGCAGTTGTTGATTGCTGCTATGCCACGCACGCCATATTTTCACCACCTCATTGCTTTTCAGAATTTCTATAATAGCTAGTACACAGTATTGAGCCACCTCTTCAATGAGTAGTAAAGATTTTTATTTTAGTTGGTTTTCTTGCTTCAATATAAATACCCTTGTATTCAGCTTGTAAGACTGGATTACTAATATATAAAATACCATTGTTCTCTATTGGGTGCTTTACATTTCTCTTCCTTTTAACTTGGTATCAGAGCCATTCCCAAAATCATGGCTGATACCATAGCTTCCCGAAGCTCTGCAATGCATACATCCAGCCAAACTACAGCACACTCCATTCCCCAAACAAGTGTCTCTTTTGCCACACCAATAAAGCTTGATGACATAATTTCTTGGTCTGAAAAACCCAAGTCTTGCCAATAATCCGCGGCAATGATCTTGAAGGCTTTATTAATGGAACCAAACCAACACCAAATCTAAATATTATCTCTTTAGATGACTCACAAAACACAGTAACCTCAGAATATCTAACATACTTTCAATAAAGGAAGCAAGATCAACTACTTTTCAACTGGCTTCTCTTTACAATCAATGTGAATGTTCTGCCATCACTCACAAATTGCAATAACTTCAAGGACCTGTGGGAGGCAATCTCAAAAATGTACTTATCACAATCATATGCTCGAATTTTACAGCTGAAAAACCAAATCCAAACCACAAAAAAAGTTCACAGACCGTAGCTGGTTATTTTACGAAAATGAAGACACTTATTGATGCACTAACCATGTCAGGAAAATTTACATCAGTTGAAGATCTAGTTAAATATATACCTGGAGGCTTAGGTACTAAATATGACCTAGCTGTGGTTAATAATGCTTCAAGAATGAACATTCTCCTACTAGAAGATGCGTATGAAGAACTTCTTATATTTGAGAGCAGAATCGAGTAGAACCTTTCATTACGAAACATCAACATAGAGGCAAACATTGCTTCTAACAGTTATACCTATGGATGCAATTAGAAGAGAAATAACACTGCAGGTAGAGGATATAACTTCAACAGCAATAGAAGACAAGACAAAGGAAGAGGAAGAGCCAGAACCAACCAAGGAAGAGGCTAATCTAAGCCATATGCCTAATCTCCAACAAAATTGGACATATAGCTTCAGCTTATTGATTCAGGTTTGATCAAGAATTTGTTCCAGAAAGTGCAAACAACTCCAAGCAGTCCTCGGCATATGTTACCACTCAAGAAGCAAGCAGTGACAATGGTCGGTACCTTGACAGCAGTGCAACCAATCTTGTCACAAATGAGTTAAGTAATCTGTCAATGAAAGCTGAGTACAAAGATATAGAGAAACTCATTATTGATAGTGGTCAAAGACTTACAATTTCACATATAGGAAATAACTACGTGCACACCAAAAACACAAAATCGTTGGTCCTGAAAGACATTCTGTTTGCTCCTAAAATAACCAAAAATTTATTGAGCATATCAAAATTAATTGAAGATAATGACATAACCATTGAATTTCATAACCATGTTTGCATTCTGAAGGATAAAATGGAGAAGGTGCTGCTGGCAGGAATGGCTAAGAGAGATCTGTACCTGCTGCAAAACACGAAGAAGATTGGAGTCCCAACTAGAGTTAAGAGTTGCTTTCAATCCAAATTGTCTGAGTCGTGTCACTATCATTATTTGCCTTCTTAGAAAATAGTCCTCTTTTTCTTGAAAATGAGTCAAGTGTAAGAGTCTTAAATAACTCCAGAGTCAGTCAGATGTCCTTTGATGTCATGGATTATCTGCACCAAAGGTTTGGTCACCATGATGACCAAATCCTGAAAAAAAAATTCATTAAGTCATGTAAGAACTTTTTAATTCGAAATGAAAATCAATCTTCTTCATTCTATGATGCTTGTGAACTCAGAAAGAATCATAAATTAAACTTTAAGAACAATGAAACCAAAACACAACAGTTATTAGAGATTATTTATGCTAACTTATGGGAATATCTGTTCTTTTAAGCTGAGGAAATGGATTCAGATATTTCCTCTTGCAAATAAATCACAAACAACATTTGTCATACTTCAATTTCAGAAACAAATTGAGAAATAACTTGGAACAAATATCAAGACTCTTCAAACTAATTGGTGGGAATTTAAACCCTTAAAATCACATCTAAGCAAAAATGGAGTGATATTCATGAATATCTGTCCGCAGAGCTCACATTGAAATGGAAAAGTAGAGAGGAAACATAGGCATATAGTAGAGAGTGGCCTAACCCTTCTTGCTCAAGCCAACCTACCTTTAAAATTCTAGTCAAAGGCATTCGAAATATTAATGTATTTGATAAATAGACTACCTATACCAGTTTTGAACTATCAATCACCTTTTTAAAAATTGTTTAACAAACTTTCAGATTACAACTTTATCAAAACTTTCGGATGTGCATGATTTCCTAATCTTAGGGCTTGTAATCAACATAAATTGAAGGATTGAAATATCATATAACATGTATGAAACACAATTTAGGTTTTATTCAAAAATTATCACAAACACATAGAATGCCAAGTATACATATATCACATATATGCATGAAATTCAACCATGGATAAATTCTAACCATATATATATAAAGCATGGATGATGAACACATACCTTCAATTATGTGAAGGATCTACAATTTGCACCACCACGGGGAGGAGGAAAAGCTTGGCCGAAAATCATAAGGGAGAGCAAGGTTTTTCTTTTCTTTTACTTCATACTAAAATTTGGTAAAGTTGGCATATATATACTTAAAATTATCCAAGCCTCTCATTCTTACTATTACTTTTTAATAAAATTGTAAAATAGTATAGACAAAATGATAATTATCTAATAATTTTTATTTTATACTTTTAAGTTTAAATATTTAAATGAAAGATATTTAATTAATTATTAATCAAATATAATTAAATATATATTTATGAGCTCATATGTAATTATTCAATAATTACACATTTATATATATGCGTTTATATAATTCATATTATCAATATAACTATTAATTTATATTTAATTATATTTTAATATAAAATAATAAAAAAAATTTTAAATGCTTTAAAAAATTTATAAATATATATAATACTTGTATATGTTTATTTCGACCCAACTATTATCTCAAATGTGTTAACTTTGCTATTAATAATATTTTCTCTTTCAAATATTTCTCACTACCCTTGGTTGTTAGTGTGATTATGTAAGTTCAATATGAAATAGTTGTAAACTCATTTACAACTTTTTAATTTTTAAATTATGCAAAAGTTCAATAACTATAATTAATATTTAATAATGTGTCATAACTTTTAAATTATAATGAAGTTATATTTTATTAAACCTTATCTCAATCATACATACTGTATGGGTAAAATTTTTTCGTTATCTAATCTTAATCGAGTAAGGGTTTATGGTGTATCAAAATTTTATATCGATATTAATATGAATTATTGATCAATATGCACTGAACTCGCTACCATGAACTCTTTTGTGTAACATTTAATCATTTTGACCAGAAATTTACTATCTTAGTCATTTGGTAATATTCGCTTAGGAACTCGAATTCGAATTGAGTTAGTGAAAACTCTGATCTTATACATCAAACTAACGAATTCTGTCTTAACCATCATTTATTTTTAAATGTAAACAATAAGTGACGAAACTAGTTTTATCATATAAGAAGTGATTAGTCACATACTTATATATCATATAAATTTCAAGTATTTACACTAGATTTGACTATGATATCTTAGGTCAAAAGATAATATCGCATACTAACATAATTATATAATCAATCATTAACTATATATAATACCATGTGATTTATCGTTTTGTGATCATATTTAAAAAAATAATTTTTAACTATTTAATCTGTTCTAATAGCCTAATAACATGGTTGTTGCGTTACCCATATTAATATCATTTCATGATATTAATAAAAAATATTTAGTATATCTACTGTGCAATATCGTTGTTCATTCGATATCACCTCCGCAACGAATGGTTTTAATAATTTTATTTAACAATTAAATAAATTATTAGAATTATTCACAAATATACTTTATTTATATGTCTAACTAAATAAATGAAACAATTATATTTATGAATAAAAAATTCTTTCTTTCATTAATAAATAATATATATACAAGATAAAATATTTTGAAGCTAATAACAAGAATAATTTCAAAGGCATATCCTAATATAAACTCCAATTTCATAATGCAAAATGCACGTTCATTAGTTATAATAACAAGTACAAAAGGGTATAAGTGTTTGCTTAGCTTTGGAAAATTTTATATAGCTAGACATGTTTCATTTAATGAAAGTGAATTTCCTTTCAAAACAAACCTATTTTTCATTCTCAATAAAAATACACATAGTACATGCAACATTCAAGGTTACTCTCTATTTTTGTTGGTGCCCCAATTAAAACAACAAGTTAATGTAATAAGTGAAGATCTTATCACTGACTCTTCTACCATAACAAACTCTCATCAAAATAGTTCAGCACACTTGCCAACAAAATCAGTTTTGACTAACTAAAGCACTACATGTTTATCTACCAAAAATAATTATGAAGCAAAGCCATTCGACCTGCTACAATAAACAATTCCATCATCTAACCTGCAGCCATAAATACCTCCCAACCAAACTAATCTTCAACCCATGATAATAAGATCCAAGCATGGAATCTTTAAGCCTAAAATTTTATGTGCTTAAAGTTTTGCAAAAAATAAAAGAATTTATTCCCAATAGTACAAAAAAAGCATTTGTAGGTGAAAAATGGAGAAAAGCCATGACTGAGGAATTTTATACCTTGCGCTAAAAAAAAAATCAAATTTGGTCCCTTGTGCTATGTTCATCGGATAATAAAATAGTGGAAAATAGATGGATTTACAAGATGAAGTACAAGTCTAATGGATTTATAGCCAAATACAAAGCCAGATTGGTAGCCAAAGACTACTATCAAATTATTGGTATAAATTATATGATACAAATCATGGCATGAATTTAAAGAATCCAATTCAAGTTATAATTAGTCCGATTAGGAGAGTATAAGTAAAAAAGTTCAAAAATGTACTTAACGGACTGATTTAAAAAATTTGGACTCGAGTAAATTCATAGAAACTCATTGAGTTTGGTCCACATATCTAGCAAAGATGAATCAGTACGATTCAAGTTTTAGAAAAATTATGCCAAATCTAAACTTGATTTTAGCAAGTAAAATTGGCATGTTTAAGAGTATTTAAGGTCATTTGTAAAATTATTTAATTAGTCAACTTTTCTTATTTAATTTTGGCATGTAGAGCCATTTAATTGGTTGATTATTTTCTTTTCTATTTTAACCAAGTAGAAGATATTATTTTAACCTTAATTAAGATGACATATAATTAAGGTATTTTTAAAAACTTACTTTGTAATAATTTAACCTATAAAAAGACATTTTTGAATAAAAAAAAATCAAAATTCATTAGTCAGAAAAACTGAGAGTTCTTTTTTCTTTGATTCTTTGAAAAACTATTTGAACTTATCAACAACTATTTTTGTAGTGTTCATCAGTGACTTATCAAATGAACTTTCATCACCATTTATGGCGTCTACATTATACCGAGGTTCTTATTTCTTTATAAATAATGGGTCGAGTTTTCATTCAAATCTGATCATAGAATGATCTTGCATTCCTTATTAAGTTCAGGTCTTGTTATTTTTAGTAAGGTTCATATTATTATATAGAAACTTTTAGCTTTGTCATAAGATCAACAACCATAAAGGTAATTCTAAGCATTGTTGTGTTGCAAGGCTGGGATATCAAACAAGTTGATATAGATAACACTTTCCTTAATGGTGAACTAGCATAAGAGTTATTTATGGTTTAACTCGAAAGCTTTAAAGATAAAAAATATCCTAAATATGTCTACAAACTTCACAAAACTTTGTATAGATTGAAACATGCTCTAAAAGCTTGGTATAAGAAACTGAAGAGGACATGGCTTAGTTGGGGTTTCAAAAATCTCAAGTCTAACACTTCATTGTTCATTCTAAAAGAAAGGCAGGACATGGTGATCTTGTCAGTTTATGTCGACAATATTCTAGTAATAGGGAACAAACCAAGTCTAGTGGATAAAGTTATTAGTAACTTGAATGTAAGCTTTTCTCTAAAAGTACTTGGCTTTTTAAACTTCTTTTTAGGAATCAAAGTGACAAAAGACAAGTAAGGAATGCATTTGTATCAAAGCAAATGTATTCAAGATATGCTCAAAAACACTGGAATGGAAATTGCAAAGAAATTTCTATTCTGATGAACACAAGTGATAAACTAACAAGAATTATTGGTATTAAGTTCAAAATTTCAACTCATTGCAGGAGTATTATAGGAGCCCTAGAGTACCTAGCTCTCATAAAACTAGAAATTGTATATTATGTAAACAAGCTCAGCCAATTCATGGAATGTCCAAGACTGCCATACTGGATCAACTACAAAAGAATTTTAAAATACCTATAGGGAACTCAAAACCATGACTTGATCTTTGTAGCTAGTAGAAGAATGCAATTTACAAGCTTCATAGATGCTAACTAGGCAAGTGATTATAATGATTAACAATCGATTAGTGGCTATAACATTTTTCTTAAAAGGAATATGGTCTTCTAAAGTTTAAGAAAATAAAAGGTTATAGCTAGGTCATGCATGAAATCTAAGTACTGAGCTTTAGCATTAACGGGAGCTGAAATGGCTTCGTTAAACTCCTTGCTAAGTGAATTACACATGAAACCAAAACAAAAATCAATAATATGGTGCAATAATATGAGTGCGGCTTCATTGGTTGTAAATCCAATATTTCATGAGAGATCAAAGCACATAGAAATCAATATCCATTTCATTCGAAAAAGAATTACAGTTGAAAAACTTGAAGTAAGATATGTTTCTGCCAGAGTCTAAATTGTAAACATTATAACAAAACCCCTAGGAATAAAAAGATTCATAGAACTGAGAACCGAGCTCAATGTGTTTTTGGATAGCTGAGCTTAAGGAGTAGTGTTGAAAAACTTGCCAAAATCATCAACTTCCCAGCTACCAAGTGTAGCTAGCAAAGAAAAAAAATAAAACTTGCTATACCAACTACTAATTGCTATTATGCCATACACGCCATATTTTTACCCATCACCACTTTTTAGAATTTACGTAATAACTAATACATAGCTCTAAGCCACCTCATCAATAAGCTATAAAATTTTTTATTTTAGTAGGGTTTTCTTGCTACAATATAAATACCCTTATATTCAATTTTAAGATTAGGTTATTAAACTATAAAATACCTTTATTCTCTATCAGGTGCTTTACATTTCTCTTTCTTTTAACTTGTATGTATGTGTTTGATTATGTTTTTAAAAGTATTTCTCATTATATACTATGATGAAAGTATTGTTTTCACAATATTATGTATTATATGATAGTTCATGTTGATGTGATTATATATATGATTACTTATAAGTTATGTAAATTGACATCAAAGTATGAACATATACATTCGACTTTAAGTAATAAGAAAGTAATCTTTTTAAAATGAAAAAAATTGTTCATGAAAGTTAAGATTTGTATGTTAAGCTATCGAATTTCATTATTTGTTTAATAGGCAATTATAAATGTATAAAGAGTTTTTATAAGTGTGGTTATTCCTCCGAGTTTAGTATGATTATTATTATTCAGTGATTCATATGACGTGAGAGAGAACTTTAAGGATAATCCTAACTATAATGTGTCTTCACATTCGTGTGAGGATGTATTTGTGCATATAGGAAGACTCACTACTAATTAAGACATGGGTATGACTCTTACTTTCAAATATAAATATTTATTATTTTTAAAAATTATTTATCTCATTTGTGCTTACCCCGTATATGTTGTATTATTAACAAATGATATTACCTCAATCAATAATAAGTAATATTTGAAGTCCTACTAAATAATAATTGACTAGAAAAACGTGGTCTTCCAAGAAAAACGTGTTGTCTCCGGAGTTGAGCGTTAACCCCACGACAACCATTGATCTATTGACTTTTTCAATCAGGTTAGCGAATGATATTTTAGTTTATATAAACACAAATAAGGTCCTAGTCTTTAAATTTAAAATATCTGTCAACTTCTAGTTTATTAAATCTCTATTAATTGGTTAAAATATTTAATAGAATTATTTGATGGACTTTTATTTATTGACTAATTTGTGGTTATAAGTCAGTCTACTTTTATTTTCAACTTAGAAGAATCAACGGTTTCCATCAATGATCTTTCGCGTGTAATTTCAAGCTAACTTAGTCAATTTACCAACCTTTTTTTCCATCAAGCACCTTGTAAGTTCACTGCTTCGTTTAAGACCACACAAAGAAAATCCAACTCCAGTTAGAGATCTTTCATTTTAATTGTGTGGTTGCTATCGTCAACCAATCAAATTGCAAGTCTATCATAAGAAACTTGGATGTGCTGAATTGTTCTTTTTGATTGATTATAAAAGAACTAGCTAGCACATACCTAACTAGACAAGACAAAGGAGAAAACCTTTTGAATTTTGTTGTGATATTTGGAGTTGCGGTAAATTATGAGTTTGAGTCGAATCACTTTCCAACTCAATATGCTGGTTGCGGTGCTACTAGCTGCTTCTGCACTTGCTGCTCCTCAAGCCAAGCCTCACTGCGATAATCGCTGCGGAGACGTCGAGATCCCGTATCCATTTGGTACGAGTCCTGCCTGTTTCCTAAATGAAGAATTCTTCATCAACTGCAGCAAATCTGCCGACCCTCCCCAAGCATTTTTAAGGAAATCAAATATCCCTGTTACCAACATAACCCTCGATGGTCGGTTGCATGTGCAGGCCGTTCCCGCAAGGAACTGCCATTACCCAGACGGCAGGAGAGAGGGCGATGACTTGGCATGGCTTCATTTGTCCAGGTTCGCCATCTCGGATATCCAAAACAAATTCACAGTCATTGGCTGTGACTCTTATGCTTACATTCGAGGTCACATAGGTGACAAACAATACAGGGCCGGGTGCATGTCCTTGTGTGACAGCGTTAACTTTGTCAATAACGGATCTTGCATCGGCGATGGATGTTGCCAGATTGAGATTCCTAAAGGGCTAACACGAATCAATGTCACAGCACATAGCTTCCACAATCACACATATGTATCAACATTCAATCCATGCACGTTTGCGTTTGTTGTTGAGCAAAGCAAGTTCAATTTCAACTCCACTTACCTTATCGAGGTACCAAAATACTTCCCCGTGATGCTTGACTGGGCTATAAATGGAACGTGTACTGAAAAATCATGTGGAGAAAATGCGTCGTGTAATAAAAACAACAATTCCGACAACATAACTTCTGGGTATCTTTGCCAGTGTAATCAGGGTTACGAAGGGAATCCATATCTCCCTAATGGTTGCCAAGGTATGCACACTTGAAGAGAAAATATTAAATTGCTCAAAGTTTAAAATTTTCGAAGATATTACTTGTCTCTTCCATTTCATTTTGATTATATGAAGCTAATTTTATTCTTTGATTTGCAGACATTGATGAATGCGCCCGGAAAACTGATAATAATTGTTCGTATGTTTGTTCTAACACTGGAGGAAGTTTCACGTGTAGTTGCCCCGATGGCTACCACGGGGACGGAATAAGTGGTGGAGAAAGTTGCACACCGGATCCAGTGATATCCACTCAACAATTTCCAGTGATAAAGGTTACTCTTGGTAAGAATATTTAGTTACTGTATTCAGCCTTTTACATTTTGGGAGTGTTTGTATAGTTATCTCTGTTTTCACATCTGTCCTGGGGAGAAAACAGAGACAAGAAACATTCAAGAATAACTTCCCATTTATTATAATCGCATATGAATAATATTGTATACATGTTATATATCTTTTAAAATGAAGCAAATTTGAAAGAGGATTCAAATTCAACAAGAGGACCATTATTTTAATTTATCACAATCTCAGCACAAAAATAACAGTCTGTTCTTCAATCAGGTGTTGGGATATTCATTGTGGTTCTGGTCGTGAGTAGCTCTTGGCTATACTTGGTGTCGAAGAAAAGAAAGCTTATCAAAATTAGAGAAAAATTCTTTCAGCAAAACGGTGGTTTTCTTTTAAAGCAGCTGCTCTCCAAACGAAGTGGATCTTCTGATACAGCAAAAATCTTCACTGCAGAAGAACTCAAGAAGGCGACAAACAACTATGCTGACGATAGAATATCGGCCGAGGCGGCTACGGCACGGTGTTTATTGGATTTTTAGCGGACAACAGCGCAGTTGCCATAAAGAAATCCAAAATAGTTGATGAAAGCCAAATTGAGCAATTCATCAATGAGGTGGTTGTGCTATCACAGATCAATCACAGGAATGTCGTCAGGTTATTGGGTTGTTGCTTAGAGACAGAAGTTCCTTTGCTAGTTTACGAATTTGTCAGCAATGGCACCCTCTTCGAACACATTCATAACAAAGAAAAGTCGCTCACAATTTCTTGGGAAATTCGGTTAAGGATTGCGGCAGAAACTGCAAACGTTCTTTCATATTTGCACTCTGCAGCTTCTACACCAATTATCCATAGAGATGTCAAGTCCACCAATATTCTCTTGGACGATAATTACACAGCAAAAATATCTGATTTCGGAGCTTCCAAGTTGGTTCCAATGGATGAAAATCAATTATCCACACTGGTGCAAGGAACGCTAGGGTATTTAGACCCTGAATACTTGCATACTAGCCAATTAACTGAGAAAAGTGATGTATACAGTTTTGGAGTTGTTCTTGTCGAGCTGCTGACAGGGAAGAAAGCACTTCTGTTTGACAGGCCTGAAGAAGAGAGAAGTCTGGTTAACTATTTTCTTTCTTCATTGAAAGAGAATAGGTTCTTTGAAATTCTTGAGAGACATATTGTAAACGATGAGAACAAGGAACAACTGAAGGAAGCGGTGAATCTAGCAGCACGTTGCTTAAGAGTGAAAGGCGAGAAGAGACCAACAATGAAGGAAGTAGCAATGGAATTAGAAGGTTTGAGAATGATGCAAAAACACTACTTGGATAATGTGGGATCGAATGCAGAAGCTGAGACCGAGCACTTGCTTTCTGAGACGTCCGATGCTTACATATTTGGCGATGGTAGCAGTACAATCGGTGGATATGACAGCATCAAAGACCAAGTGCTGGTGGCGATAACTGATGATGGAAGATGAATTTTTAGTTAGCTGTTCCTTTTCGCTTGTATTGTCTGATCAATAGGTAACTTTAGTTCATGTATTAGCATTTTAATGCTTGTGTTTTTTCAACAACTACTTTGGTGATTTGTGGTTGAGCTTTTTCCTTTGATAATAAATGTTCTTAGTATTTCTAAAGTCAACAATAAATTGACCCCTCAAATTAATTTGCCCAGCAAGCTTAAAGAACTTAATGAATAACTCAAGAAAACCCAAACAGAATGAAATGAGAAAGTTCCTTCTTGACTGGAAAGAAGTCCTCAAAGGATAGGTCTCTCCACCTGATTGAAAAATGATAATATGATACCAAGTCATAATTGCCTAGTAATCTCAAGAAAACTAACTGTTCTTTTGACAATGGTATTTAATATTACATAAGTATTAAATTAAAAATATAAATTTTTATTTATTTGTTTGACTATTAATTTTTATAAATATTAATCAAATTTAATTAATATTAGAAATCATTTGAATTTAGTATATAAATACATATTAATTAAAACAGTACTTAGAAATAATGCAATTGATGATTGTTCCCTCAAACTAATATATATAATTTCTATTGTGGATGTCTGCATCTTCTTAGAGACAAAAAAAAAAAGAGAAAGAAATAAAAGAGGAGAAGATGAGAGACAGCATAGAAAAAGCGAGTGAAAAGTTCTCAAAGGAAATAAGTTTTGTGAATGTTCTAAATGAATGACTGAAATTAGGTTCAAAAATACATAATTTTATGAAGTCACACAAATTAAAGATAATTTACAAATAAAATACTAAAAATTAAAAGTAAAATAAATAAAAAAGAGCAAATAAATTAAAATTTCCTATTAAAAATAAAAACCTGAGGAAATTATGTTAGGAGATCCAGTAACAATTGAAAATTTATGAATGTGATTATACTCATAACTTAAATTGTATCATTAAAGGTGTCTTTTAATTATTTTTTCTATCAAGAAAATATCATATTTTAGTTATAAGAAGAAGGAAAATTAAAGATGCCAACATTTGAAAAAGAAAAAAATAATGAAAAAAAGGAAAAATAGAGTTTGAGTTAGCAAATGAATTATTTAAGTTTTTTATTTTTTATTTTTAAAAAAAGGGTGTTATACATGTGATTGAAGATTCCTTGCATAGAAATTAAATGAAGGGGAGTAAGAGTGATGATATGTAAGTCATAATTAAATTATGGGAATCTTTAATTTGATTAAACACTCATGTAGTGCAACTGTGACTCCAAGTATGGGAGTCAATTTCTTATTATTTATTGAGGAGATGGGGGACTTGATTTTAGAGTAATGATGTTACATATTTTAAATTATATTCTAAATTTTTATTCTAAATAATGTGACATTCATAATAAATATTTTATAATTTTATAAAAGTATTTATTTCATTAATTCATTATTTTCTTAATGAATATTATATTATTTAAAATTAAATAAAATAATAATAAAATACATAAAATTATTTTTTTTTAGGAGATGGAATCTTTTTCTTCTCACCCACCATTCTTTCTTAAAAAAACAAATTTGAATAAAATAAAATAAATATATATTTTTTATTTAAAAATAAATTTGTTTAAAAGAAAAAGTCAATTGTAACTTCTAATACTACATGAAATGGGATCTCAATTAATTTTTCTTAATACCCTAAAAAAAATAGACAAGGATCCTCTTATTGTCTTTTTTTTTTTAGTTTTTTATCAAATGTTGACACGTAAAATATTTTATAATTAATAATTGATATTGTATTTTAATTTCACTTTTTATAATACAAATTAAAAATTTTAAAATACAATCTAAATTATTAATATCACGTGCTAACATATGATAAAATCAATAATGCAAAAGATACAAAGAGAATACTTGTCTAAGAAATATATGATAAATTTTTTCACCATTCACATTCATAAATGTCACGAGATAATTATTTAAGAAGAGTAGTATTAATGTAAATTATGTAACTAATATGATAACTAACATGTATTAATAAATAATAAAAAAGTAATAACGTAAAAATAAATTTTAATATTGTGTCAATTGTGGAAGGGTTGACTACTAATATTTTCCAAACGGGAAAAAAATTTCTCGCAGAAAGCGTGTTGCAGCAAGCATTAATGTTAACATTCATCAGCAATTCGTCTTGGAATAATTATTAATGATCGTGATACCACTGAAGACTTAGTCTCCAAAGCGACTGCTTCAGTCTTCGGTTAATTCATAATTTCAAGTCCAACATCGTAATTAAATTTCTTAATCTGGTAGATTAATACTTGAGAGTCAGATAACAAAATTCAAGTTCATTACAAGAATTAAATATTATAAGACTTATGAAAGACAAGAACAATAGAATAATATCTCTGTATGCATGCATGATATTGTAATGAGAAGTTCTCAGACAACTTCAAGCAGTTGTGTATTTTACTTTCGTTTACTTCGGTCGACCTAAAATATTGGGAATAAAGTAATGGACTAGTTGGCTTTGACGAAAGAAAAGAGGGTTGGGTAGATTGAATTTGGACTGATTTTGATTTATAATTTAAACTTATGTCAAATTATCAATTTTATTTAAACTAAACTAATTTAACCAATAATAAAATACAAATTAAATGATCTAAATCGATATTTTGCTAGTCTAAATTGTTTGATTTGTCAATTTTAACTTAAATTCAAAATTTTAATTTAATTGGAAGGTTAAAGTTTATCAATTTATATTTTATCTTATATATTTTAAGACAAGTTTTGGTTCTTCATTAATTTGAATTAAATCAAAAAATAAAAATTATTTTTAATTTTTTAGACTATAAAATCAAATTTTTATTTTTTTAAATTTTATATTAATTAAATTTAAATGAGTTATTATTTATTAATTAAAATAATAAAAAATAAACCATAATATATAGATTTTAAAATAATTGAAAGGTTTAATTTTGTCAATTTGGATTAAGCTCAAACAAAAAAAATAAAAAAATAAATAAATCAGACTTGTTGGTTTTTTCTAAAAAAAAAAATCAAAATTGAATAAATAATTTTTAAAATTCATCCAAATCAATTCACATAGTCGATTTGATTCGATTTGGACTGATTAGAAATGAGCTGCCCTAGAAGAACTTAATTACTAACAAAAGAGCCGCCGGACTGGATACTCTGGCTTAGTTCATGCATTCTTAGACTAAGGATATCCAGGAAATTTCGGATTTTTGATTCTCTCCAAACGAAACGCTTGTACCAGTAACAATCATATATGACTAGGCTTATGGCAACAAAATATACGTAATTAATAAGCAAATGAAAAATCAAAAAGTAATTCTGATCCCACATAAATTAAGCAAATTTAAGATAGGAAAGTATGATTATGCTTTTTATTATTATTATTATTATGTATTTATTTTTCTTGGTTGCTTTTTCTTGTATGTAAAATTTTAAAGGATAAAAGATCATTATGACACTAACCCATAAATTTATTTTTTTTTAAAAAATTATGTTAATTATAAATATCTTTTGTTTCAAAAAAAATTAGAAGAGGATGCCATATGACTGTGAGACTTGCTATTAATGATGCAGATGGATACTGAATCTGCAATTAATTTGGTTTTGGTTGAATCTCTCAAGTTGAAAATTAAGACACTGGCTAAACTAGTATTGCAAGTTGGTTTAAACTAAAATATTATCACAGCACTTGTAACATGGTCTCGTATAAGAGAGAGAAAATTTGTTTTCTTTTACCACAAATTTCTCCGACCAAAAATCTTATACTTTTCGTTCATTCTAATTTTCTTCAATCAAATTTCCTGGAAGTGACTTTATCCACTTGTATGTTGATGCTAGGAAATTACTGAAGAATACATTATTACCACTTGACCAATTCAGCCACTCCCAGAACGACGACGACTTTGGTGTGCTGCATTGGCCTTCCTCCTCGAGTGATTATAAAAGAACTAGCCAGCATGATCAGCAGAGGAGAAAACATTGTCATAAGTCTTCGTTAATGGAGTTGCAATACGTGGGGCCGCGTGGAACGACTGTCCACTTTTTTGTGCTGGTTGTGCTGCCACTAGCCATAGCTACTGCAGCGGTAGCAGCACCTCAAGCCAAGCCCGGCTGCCGCAGTACCTGCGGAGATGTCGAGATCCCGTATCCATTCGGTACAAGCCCTGATTGTTTCCTGAGTGAAGATTTCTTCATCAATTGCACGTCCTCTAATGCTACAGACCCTCCCAGAACATATTTAAGAAGATCAAATATCCTTGTTACCAACATAACAGACGACGGTCAGTTGTACGTCCGGAACACTGCAGCAAAAGCCTGCTACAAAGACGGCCGGCTTGTGCCTGGGCGCCGGCGGCCCACTTTCTCTTTGTCCGAGTTCACTATCTCTAACACCGAAAACAAGTTCATAGTCACTGGCTGCGATAGTTATGCAATTGTTCGAGGTTGGATAGGCCAGCAACAGTACGCTGCGGGGTGTATATCCTTGTGTAACAACTCTGACTATATCACTGATGGATCTTGTATCGGCACGGGATGTTGCCAGATAGATATCCCTGAAGGACTACGTAGAATCACTGTCAGGGCATACAGCCTTAACAATCACACAAAGGTATCTTATTTTAACCCATGCACATATGGGTTTATAGTTCAACAAAGAAAGTTCAATTTCTCCCGAAGTTATCTTGGCGACATACCAGGAGCAAAGTTCCCTATGGTGCTTGATTGGTCAATAACAAATAATGGCAGTTGTGATAAAACAAACAGTACTTCAAGTAGCGTATGTGGAAAAAATGCCTCGTGTTATAAATCTTCCCAGAAATATTCCGGGTACCTTTGCCGGTGTAACGAGGGTTACAAAGGGAATCCATACCTCTCTGACGGCTGCCAAGGTATTTACTCTTACCATCTCAATAAAACAAATAGAATAGCAGAGAATAAACTGCTCCGTTCAAACATATGCTATGATTACTTCTATTCTTTGATTTTCAGACATTAATGAATGCGACATAGAGCATAACTGTGAACATGAATGTGTAAACAAAGACGGGAATTATTCTTGCGTCTGCCGCAAGGGGTATCACGGGGATGGAAGAAAAGATGGAGAAGGTTGTGTACGCAACAATTTTCCAGTACTTGAGGTCGTTCTTGGTAAGTGCATATATGTATTTACTTATTCATTCAGCCTATGCTCTTTGAGGCGTTCGTTAACTTTGCAATTGGTGGGAAAACAGGGATAAGGTTGGATGTTTCCATCTCATTTTCTATTTGGATCTCCTGGATGATCAAGTAATTAATATAAGATATATTAGGACTTAGTAAGAGCATTTTCAGTTTTTTTAATTATTTTATTACTTTTTGTCGATGGAAAAAATATTAAATGCACTAATAATATCATGCTATGTATACAGTACATTTGTTGCAGTCACCAACATAATTGGTGAATGGTACTAAATTTGTTATGTGTGAAAAGGAATTAATTAAGTCCCATGTTTTAACATACAAGTATATGTTTTGTCCAAAATTTTAGTTTTAAGTGACCTTGCTAGGTCGAGGTTATAAGCAAATTAGACTGAAATTTCATGATAATACCCTGTTAGTTTGTATAAGTGCAACATTATGCTTATCATTGTTATGTCTCCTTTATTAATTCCATTTGATATGATCCTTAAATCTAGGTGTTGGTATAACCTTTGCGATTCTGCTTCTGAGTAGCTCTTGGCTCTACTTGGTGTTGAAGAGAAGAAAGCTCATCAAACTAAAAGAAAAGTTCTTTCAGCAGAATGGTGGTTTTCTTTTACAACGGGAACTCTCTAAACGAAGTGGATCTTGTGATACAGCAAAAATCTTCACAGCAGAGGAACTCGAGAAGGCGACTGACAACTATGCCGTGGACAGAATCATTGGCCGAGGGGGCTACGGGACTGTATACAAAGGATATTTAGCAGACAACAATGAAGTTGCCATAAAAAAGTCCAAAATAGTTGATCAAAGCCAGATTGAGCAATTCATCAATGAGGTGGTTGTGCTCTCACAAATCAACCATAGAAATGTGGTCAGGCTCTTGGGTTGTTGTTTAGAGACAGAAGTTCCTCTGCTAGTTTACGAATTTGTCAGCAATGGCACTCTTTTTGAGCACATCCACAGCAGAGATAAGGCGGCAACTATTTCTTGGGAAATTCGGCTAAGGATAGCAGCAGAAACCGCAGAAGTGCTTTCTTATTTGCATTCTGCAGCTTCCACTCCAATTATTCATAGAGATGTGAAGTCTACAAACATACTCTTGGACGATAATTACACGGCAAAAGTGTCTGATTTCGGAGCTTCAAAGTTGGTTCCAATTGATGAAACTCAATTATCGACAATGGTGCAAGGAACTCTTGGGTATCTAGACCCTGAATACTTGCACACTAGCCAATTGACTGAGAAGAGTGATGTCTACAGCTTCGGAGTTGTTCTCGTCGAGCTGCTTACAGGAAAGAAAGCACTTCTCTTTGACAAGCCTGAGGAAGAGAGAAGTTTGGTTATGTATTTTCTTTCCTCGTTGAAAGAGGATTGTTTATTTGAAATTCTTGAAAATCATAATGTTAGCGATGACAATAAGGAGCAGCTCAAAGAAGTGGCTGAGCTCGCAGCGGGTTGCTTGAAAGTGAGAGGCGAGGAGAGACCAACAATGAAGGAAGTAGCAATGGAATTAGAAGGATTGAGAATGATGCGTAAACATTCGTGGGATAATCCTAAATTGAATGCGGAAGAGACAGAATGCTTGCTTCGTGAGACACTTGATGTTTACAAGTGTGGCGACAGCAGCGACACAGCTGCTGGGTATGATAGCATCAAAGACCACGCACTGGTGGCATTTGATGATGGAAGATGATAGATAGTTGCAAAATTATACAAATGCCATTGGGATTGTCTTCTGTTGTAACTTAAATTTTCTGTAAGCTTAGGATGAACATCTTGTACAAGTCATATATTGTTATTACTATCATTTCTGTTTATTTCTGTTTATTTGCTTTCAAACTTCTGAATGTTAATTTACACTGACAATCACATTTTATTCTTTCTATTTCACATCAAGTCCATTACTGATAAGCAAGCTGAAGAACTGCTGATGTGCCTGCATGGTTGTAAAATGCAGAGCAAAGGTGTATGCAAGGCTACATTTGCAAGATTGACAAAGGGCTGTGAAGTCGGTTACATTGGCAGCATTACGCACACTCATAGTAGCAGGAAGAACAAGACAAAATTCAGTAGAAACAGAACATTTGCCACAGCTGTAAATGCAATATTTATTCGTTTCATTTAAAATCCTTGTTAAAATGTAGCAAGGGTTTTACAAGCATCACTAAAACATTCTAAAGTCCATTCAATCAAGAAATACATAAAATTACTTATTCCCTGTGTTGGCAGCAAAGTTTCCTTCTTTTTCTCACCAATTGCATTTCAATTCTCATACGTCAAGAAAACAATAGAATTGTACATCTGAGAAGAAAGAAAACGGTAGCAGCAATATTCATACGAAGCACACAGCTACAAAAGTCGCAGTTTTAGCTTTTTGTGATTTTAAGCTTTAAAAGAAGTACAATTACCCACACCAATTAAGCAATCATCTTCCATTATGTACTGGTACGATTACATGGTCTCTCATGCTATCATATGCAGCACTCGTAGTCCTAGAACTAACACCATAACCAGAAGTGTTCAACGATTTACCAAGCAAATGCTCTGTCTCTTCCAAATTCGACTCATCATTAACCCATGGATGCATTGCCATTATTCTCAGACCCTCTAGTTCCATCGATACCTCTTTCATCGTTGGTCTTTCCTCCCCTTTTACTCTGACACATCGCCTTGCAAGGTGAGCAATTTCTCTAAGTTGCCCAGAATTTGCCTCATGCACTACGCATTCATCAATAATTTCTGTCAAACGATCTTCTTTGAGTGTGGAAACAAAATGCATGGCCAGATTTCGTTCCTCCTCAGGCCTGTCAAATGCAAGTGCTTTCTTGCCTGTGAGCAGCTCGATTAGGACAACTCCGAAGCTATAAACGTCGCTTTTCTCAGTCAGTTGGCTTGTGTGCAAGTATTCAGGATCCAAATATCCCAATGTCCCTTGCACCATTGTAGATAATCCTTCTTGATCAATTGGAACCAGCCTGGAAGCACCAAAATCAGACACTTTTGCAGTATAACTATCGTCTAAGAGAATGTTTGTCGACTTGATATCTCTATGAATGATTGGTATAGAAGCTGAAGAATGCAAATAAGACAGCACTCCGGCAGTTTCTGAAGCAATTCTCAGACGGGTTTCCCAGGAGATTGCAGATGATTTGCTTTTATTCTGTATGTGCTCAAAAAGTGTACCATTGGTGACAAATTCATAAACCAGCAATGGGACTTCTGTTTCCAAGCAACAACCCAACAGCTTCACTACATTCCTGTGGTTGATTTGAGAAAGCACGATAACTTCGTTAATGAATTGTTCAGTCTGGTTTTGATCCACAACTTTAGATTTTTTGATTGCAACAATTTTCCCGTTTGATAAAACTCCTTTATAAACTGTACCGTATCCCCCGTGGCCAAGAATTCGGCTTTCATCATACGTGTTAGTGGCTTTCTCAAGCTCCTCAGCAGTAAAGATTTTTGCTGTGTCTGTGGTGGATCCTTGCCGACTTGATAGTTGTTGCTGTAACATGAAACCTCCGTTTTGTCGGAAAAACTTCTCTTTTAGTTTCATCAGCTTCCATTTTCTGAATCCCCAGTACAGCCAGGTGCTAAATATGAGCAATCCTGTCAGCCCCGCGCTGATCCCTGAAGGGCCAAAAAAAAGATTACCAATTAATGCTTAATAAACCTCTCCAATATTTAATGTATTTACATATATACTTACCAACAGTAACCTGAATGACTAGTGATCGACCAGCAACGCAACCTGTTCCACCTTTTCTTCCATCCCCCCGGTATCCCTTGGGACACAAACATGTATAACCCCCTTCATTGTTAACGCAGATTCTTGTGCAATTATTGAGTCCAGATTCCTCACATTCATCTATGTCTACAACAAAAACCATCCATCTACAAACAAATTAAAATCCATTAAAAACATTGAAAGAACAAAACAATAATAATAATAATAATAATTACCCTGGCAGCCATTTGGGAGGTAAGGATTTCCTTCGTAGCCATCTTTGCACTTGCATAGATACCCAAATCCGTTTTCAGGATTTACACAAGTGCTATTTCCCTGACATGCATTAGGCGTCATTTTCTCTTTTACAACTTCACAGGATTCATTTCCGATTGACCAATCAAGTATTGTTGGAAGTTTGCTCACGTTTTCCAGCTCTCGAAGATCAGTTGCAGAGAAATTGAACTGACTCTCTTCAACAATAAAGGCGTAGCTACAAGGATTAGATTCCCATACTTTTCTATGATTGTCGAAACTACTCACCGAAATCTGTACAGAACTTACTGCTTTAGCCATGGAAGTTTGGCAACATCCTATGCCTGAGCATGAATAATTTGCTACATAATCAACATCGCCACAAATCGACATGCATCCAACTCTATATTCGTTTTGGTTTTTTCCTTGATTGCCGTAGATGTAGGCCTCTGTGTCGCAACCGACAGCTGTAAACTTGTTGCCAATGTCGGAGATAATGAATTTGGACAGAGTGAGTTCCGGTTGCATTTCGTCAACTAGGCCGCCGGATTTATTGTAACAGCGTTTGGCTATGAGTTGCAAGATATGCATCTTGCCTTCTAGTGTTATTTTCGTTACATTGATGGTGCTTGCTGTCAAATATGCCTTTGGAGAATCGTGTGTGTCTGTGTCGTTGCAAGTTATGAGGAACTCTGAGTCGTAGTAACATTCTTCTGTTAAGCCGAATGGATAGGGGATGCTAACATTTCCACATTTGTCTCGGCAGCCCGGTTTGGCTATAGGAAATGGTTTTGTTGCAGCCACTGCTGATAATATCACCACCATTACTGCGAGTCGCAGAGGCATTCCTCGATTTCCCATGGCTGCTTCTTCTTCTTCTTTAATTTTCTGGATTAAAAAAAAATTGCGGAGATTTATCTATGGTTGTTGGCCTTTTTATTCATCTATAAGGAAGACCAATTCCGTTCTTTGGTTGACTTGTTCATACGAGATACATGACGACATGTTTACTTTCACATAGTAATCCACAATCAAGATACTCTCTGATTCCAAAAGGATAATCAGGGCTTGACCTGGCCTGTCCCGTCACCCACACGCAATGAATGGTAGATATTGACGAATGAAGACTCTCACCACAACAGTACGCAAGTGTGGCATACAAATTTTTGCATGTCGGCATCTTACGTTATGGCGAAATGAAAAGTTGATAGCTAGGACAGACGACTTGACTTAGTTATTGTCGCATCAATGCAGGATCACACGCAATGAATGGTAGATATTGACGAATGAAGACTCTCACCACAACAGTACGCAAGTGTGGCATACAAATTTTTGCAAGTCGGCATCGTTCGATATGGCGAAATGAAAAGTTGATAGCCAGGACAGACGACTTGACTTAGTTATTGTCGCATCAACGCAGGATTTCGTCTCCGTCTAGTTTGGCTTAGCATCAATGGATCAAAGTTTCACTTTGTTATTTTTCACACATGGAAGTTCTTGTGCTCTTCCTTGTATGATTTTAATATTAATTAGTTCTATTTGATCAAAACATTATTATTATATACATAAAATGTGTCTATAATTAATAAATCATTCTTCTTCTACTACTACTTTTCCTGTTTTCTTTTTCTTTTTCTTTGAAAGAAATAGAATATTCTACGGTTGTTAGCCCTTGTATTCATCTACAGAGAAGACCAATTCAGATCTTTTGTCGATTTGTTCACATGAGGCTTACATGATACGTACAGATATTGATAAATCCAATGGCTGAATTAATTAATTGGTAAGTTTTCAATCTCAGACTTTTCAATGATCGTGAAGTGTTGAAGGAACAATTCATCGAGGCAACTTATTTCATTTTGATCAGCTACTTCTGCTCTTACTTCAACATAACACATTTTAGAATTGGTCAATTTGATGATGGCTAGTTCAGTTAACCCACTCTTCATTCAAGTTGATGCGCAACTTCATCAAGAAATCTTTCTTGCTTGATAAAAACCTAAAAATTATTTGCGATTGGGCCCAGAATCACAGTTTTATATACCAAATGGCTCAGAATATTTTTGCAATTTGCATTGTTGGTAATTGTTTATTCATTTCCATTTCTCAGGTCAACCTGCAATTTCAATGGTCGATCGAGTGAAAACTTGACCTGTAGAAAAACAAAACGTTACTAAGACCTGCCCTGGTCCAGGACGACAGGCTTCTTATTCCATTTATTTTAATGAAAATCTATAGCACGTTTAATAATATCAATTTTGAAGATCAAATCCTTCCATTTAAATTGTTCTTGAATTCATTTCACCAGAGGTCATGACAGTAATGGACCAGTAAACTTTTATATATTGCATTTGTTTCAGTTAAAAACTTGGTTTTAATTTCTTTTATGAATATCAAACAATATTCAACCAATTATTTAATTTAACGACGAGAATCTATGCTGTTTAAATCATTCTTAACCCCTTAATTCTCAAGTAAAATTTGTAACATTTTACTGTTGGAATTGGATCTTGGTAAGTTCGGCCCCTAGATTGGAAGCTGATCAGCTTTTTGCAACTACATAAATTCTCAATATCTCTCAATAGACTGGGTGCTTAGAAACCTTTTGGGCGCGTTTAGTATAATTTTCTTCACAAAGCCCATTTCAGAAAATGCAGAAAGCTCTTCCAAAAACTCATGAAACTCACTAACAATTGAGACCAACTACTGATTTGACCGAATTCTAAACTCCAAATACACAAACTTTGCAAGTGATTACACACACACACACACTAAATATTCAAAACTAAATTATACTTTTAAGATAATAAAATTTGAGATAATACCTAAATATAATGATATATTATTCATCGAATGCAAAACTTCATACACACAAGTCGCCAAATATTGTAAATGAAAACTTTTATATTGACAGAGATGTGGAAATCAAATTATGCATCTACAACAAATTGGCTTAGAGCTATCAGCGAAATCGGCCCCTTTTATTGAATCCAGCATGTCAAGATTTAATTTTGTGGTTTATTTCTTTCTAATTTAGATGTAAAACACGAGACCATTTTGAACCTAATGCACGGAATATCTTGATATAATGCGTATCCGAGTAGCTGTAATGTGTCATCTAATTAAAGAACAACAGCCAAAAGTAGCGGCAGATCTTTGTCTTTGGGGGAGCAATGTTGCTTGGATTTTGGATTCGTCAATCTTAAATCTCGGAGTGTGCTAGCCACCATTGTCATGTCAAAGCACACGAGCTGTCGAAGATGAAAGTTTATTTGAAGCAACAAAATTGGACTGTATAATGAAGCCGACACGCCTGAAATATCGCCATCTTCTATCTCTTTTGGCGCAATGGATGTCCCAAATGTCTCTTCAAATATCTCACCTCTCGTTCATTCACCCTTATTGCAAACCCAACAAATGTGACTTATTTGTCTTCAGTGATTGGTCTTATATGGGATCTAACATTAGGATTCCTATATTTTTACATAAAGTGTCATTTCTTCATTAATGTCGAACATGTATATAATCCGATAATCCTTATTGAAACGACTGAAGAAGGGGTTAGTGTCAAAATTATATATAATTTAGTCTTTTTAATAGGTATTAGCACACTAGGAACTTTCTTGACAAAAAAGAATGCAATATGTTCTTGTCAAAAGATATGAATACCCATCATCCAGTGCTGTTACTTGCTTCTTACATAGGGCTAATTTTATACTATCCCCAGATTTTGACATACCTCCCTTTTCTTGATCGATTCCGTTTACAATAACAATGGATCTCATTTGATGTTGTAATTTTTTGTTTTCTGTCCTTGTAAATCTCATAGATTGAATTAAAAAATTTAGCATAAATTTTATATTTTTGTATTTTTTTAATTATATTTATATAACACACATGATATTAGTTTAAAGATTTTTGAATGATAAAAATGAATGGATAAGAATTTTCTTCCTTCATTCATTACGACATAGATAAACATGGGAATAGCATGATCAAGACTTAACATAAGTAAATGAACAAGCAAATTAAAAGCTGACTAGACTAATCATATTCACACACTATATTTTGGTACAAAGAGAAGATAGTTTCATTCAAGCAACTAACTATATTTTAATTGGTTTTGAGGATTGGAGCCATTTGGCAAAGTTTTCGAGTGTTGCAGTATCGGCTCTATAGTGATTCTGAGTGAATTCTAGCAAATCTGACCATGTGAAATCTGGGTACATCCTGTTCCCTTGGCTGCAAGGAAGATCTGGTGGGGGTCTCACAACTTTGTCTTCTTTGGGGCAAAGAAAGAAAGCCAATGATCTTCTCTCGTTGTACCTATTAACCACTGCCCTATGCAGGCAACTCTTGTATATCCCATTTGATAATGCCTGCACATCCAACAAATAAATCGATTAATTAAAATTATAAATGCATGCATGCCGACATGATTTAAAACACCACAGACAACATAAAAAAAATATATATGTGTACTACAAACATGCATTTGTGCATGTCGAGAGAGAAATTATTGTCAACGTATTGAATATCCTTCGAATACATATCCTACTTTTAGATTAACCCATTCCTGAGTTTCCACAACCACAGATACTTGTCAACTTTCAATGTGAAAATTGTTCATATAGCTATATTTACAACAAGCATATCAAAATCTTTCCACCACTCTATGAAAAATAAATCCATTGTAAGAACTCCTAAACCCATCAAACAATCTAAAATCCTACTTTGACTTGCCATTCTTACAGAATGTATTCTCGACTGTTGCTTTTGTATGCTTAGTTTTTGCTTCCCAGGAGCTACATAATGCATATCAGATTTACACGATATGCCTAGGTTAGGTAGTCTTATGACAATTCAAAAGCAAATATTCATTGTCTCATCTATCACTTTTGTATTATTTGGAAAAACACGATAACAATACGTCTACCTAAAGTGAAATACTGATAAAACAAAGACATATTTTTCATGTCATCATACAAATATCTGACAAAGTATTGTCATATTTATTCATCCTAAAAGCTACTGATTAAGTTGATGGTTCTCATGGATTAAGGTCAACATTTTAAAATGGAGCATCGTAGAATTACGTAATACTCCTAATGTACCCACCAACTCTTTTCCTATTCGGAGTGACTGATTAGTCAAGAATTTGTAAAGAAATACTAACAATTTGATGTGGTCACAAAATGTTAAACAACCAGCAACCCATAGAGTTGGATCGATAAGATAAACTTTTTAGAAGAATCTGATAACACTCATCTTTCGATCGTTGAAATAACTTTATTATATCCTAATCAAAAACCATATCATTTTCAAAGATCTTGTGATGTGTTACATGTATAGTTATTATCAATATGTATCATTGAGATTAATTGTTTAAATAATTTTAATAACAAACTTGATTCAGCTTAATTAAAAGCACAGATCCAACGAAAAGTTTCACTTTAAAATACACATATATAGACACTGTTCATGGTCGCGATAAAATAAGCATGAACAACCAATGTCAAGAAATTATCATGCCACAAAATCAGGACAATATAGCAAGAGGATAACATAATATGTTAATTGTTTTAGGTCTTTAAGGAAACCTACCATAAATGTCTCGCCAATATTGATAACTAGGGTGTCGAAACGAGGACGAACAGTCTGCCATCTGTTGTTTGCAAATACTTCTAAACCTCCAACTTGATCTTGGTGAAGTATGGTTAGCGATGTCGGATCACAATGAGGGCCGGTACCAAGTGCAAGACCTGGCTCTTTGAAAGGAGGATAGTAATTACATCTCATTATCGAGCAACCATCTTCGAAAAATTTTCTGTAACGCAATCGATCGATTCCCAAGCTGATAGCCAATAGTTCCATTATTGCAAGGGATAATCCCTTCATTGCTTCACAATATTTTTGATAGATCAGTCTACAAAATGTCATAAAGCATAATAATATTAGAGTCTGTGGAAGATACATATATATAAAACACATAAAAATTAGGGTTAGTGTAACTTCAAACGCACAATATTTATTCATTTTAAATCTTACCCAGTCTGTTCAAAATCATTTCCAACGGCGGATTTAAAGAAATTTACAACGACGGGGTCCAAACATTTCTCATCGAAGCCAAAAGTAAATGTCTCTTTCCATGGCAGTTTGGATGAAAATCGCTGGGCATGAGCACCGGAATATCCCCACATCTTGCTAGGCATTCTCTGCGCCCTTAATTTCTGGCTAGTCGGTAGCTTAAAGAACTGATCAATATGATCGTGTGCTGCACTGATTAGACGTAAATCAATGCCATGATTGATCACCTGAAAGAATCCATGGCTCAAGCAAGCAGTTCTGATGATCCTGGCAGCTTGCTTAGTTGCCAACTCGTCACCTTTAAAGAAACCTCCAAGATCTACTAGTGGCTCCATCAGTTCTCCATTAGAATTAACCAAATCTCCTTTCGGCCAAGTAAATTCTTTGGGTATACTCGTTTGTTTCTGCGAGAAAGATGAGTCAACAAAAGAAACTCCATATTCCCTTTGGCCTTGGAGCTCTAGTTGAGATGGCAAGAAAAGTGTAGAGCCGGCGCTTGAATCCATTCACTTAGCGTTACGAAACGAGCGGTATATGATGTTGCATTTACATTGGATTCAGTTGAGGAAGAAACATTTTAGGGAGTAAAGGGATAGAAAGTTAGGAGGAGAATGGGCAATTAAAAAGTTTCTACTGGTGGGAAAACAACAATGATGAGCAGATTAAAGAAAAAATTACAAAGATAAAAGAAAAAGTTTATGTGCTTAATTTTACTAGAGACTCGTCCAATATACATTCATATACAGACATGAGGTACAAGAAATATGCAAGAAAGAAACAAAAATATTTCTATGAATTATATAGTAGAATGTTTTCCCTAAGGAAATTGGCTGTGCGCTCAATCTTTGAATTTTGTAACCACTGCAAAGATAAGAGATTTCAAATATTTTCTTTGATTTTTTGTCTTGCTTGTGTCAAAATATTTTTCATATTTTATTACCCTACAAATATAACGATGAGCATGGCTTTAATCAAAATCAATTTTTTTTTTTTAATTTGTTCCATAAGGCAAAGTATTTTATGAAAAGTGAATCATCCCATTATGACATGAACTGTATTATTTTCAATCAGATTTTCTTTCTTTCTTTCTTTTTCTTTTTTTATTCGGATAAATGGGTGAATGAATGGTAGATTGTTTTGAGTAAATAGCACTAAAGATATAAATAAATTGACGATGTAAGCAATTATTTCACAAGCTAAAGCAAAGTAATTCTGGAAGTTCGCATGGTAACTGTAACTTTAATTCGTGTCTTTAAGCTTTGTTTGATTTCTTACAGAAAATGTAATTTCATAACATCACGTAGTTGACATGCACCAATAATTCCTTTCCTTACAGAAGACAACCAACAACCAAAGTCGGCAGCACAGTTTTATTGCCAGAAAACGTTTTCCTCTACATGATAATGGGGACAATCAAAAAGTATTTTCAAAGTTTTCCCTTAGAAAACCGATTTTTTTTGTGCAAATTTTATATAAAAATGAGGGCCACTGTTGTTTGTATATACACTTGAAGAAAAGTATTTGCAAAGTTTTACATTAGAAAATCAATCGTTTTTATGCAAAAACGAAAGCCTTATTGTTTAAAAATATATTTGCAAAAGGCAAAAAAGTAGTTCTGAAAATACACATAGAAGCTCAAAAATTTAACTCAAAATTAAGATTTATATTTAAAATTAATTGTATATTATTATTTTTTTAATTTAATATTAATTTTTATAAAATCTTTTTTTCAAAGACTCATAACAAACTTAGGGCCGCGGTTGGAGGGCAATACAAAAGCTGTAACATGAGTCCACTACACAGTTTTGTTGCCGGAAAACGTTTTCCGCTGCTTGATAATGGGGACAATCAATTTCCATGTACCTGAAGAAGTGAAGACAAAACACCAACAGAAGAATGAGGTAGTTTCTGGCAGGCATGCAAATCAGAATCCAGATTGTTTTGTTTGTACCAAAGAGACATAGACCACTTCACGTGAACACGTCGTCTTTATTTTCCATTAAACTTTTGATGTTTGGATGGTGGCTGCTGTGACATGTTTGCCCTACCTGTCGAATAATTGTATTGGCCTTACAGATGATGTTATATGTAATTAATCTCTTGTATTATATTAGTCAAACCATTTTTGTTGTCGAGCATTCATTGGTCGACCATACTGCGTCTTCCAGGGATTCGCTAAGAACAATCTAGTTGCATCTATTATTGGTCCTACATGCTGTTGATTAGGGCATGAAATCTTACCCATGCAAATCATTCATTAGGCGTTAATTAATTATAAAAATTTTTGGATCAAGGCTTTTTATAATCGCCATTGAAAATCAAAATTTATTCTATTTCATAATTATGTCAAAATTATAACTATCAAATAGAGCTTAAGATAAAATATTTAAAAATTCAACTATGAACAATATAGAGAAAAAAATTATGAGTGTAAAAAGTTATAATTAATTTTAAAAACATATTTTAAAAATGGGGAAGTATAATTAATTTTTTTTTATTTTAGTTAAAATTTAAAAAATAATATAAAATATTTTTAAGAATTTTTATTTATAAAATATATATCTTGTTTAAAATATAAATATGTATGTCTTTTTTTTAAAAAAAGAGTTGTTATTTTTTAAAATAAGAATAAAATAATAAATAAATAAACAAGAAAAAGGCATGGGACAAAAAGAAGAAGTCCCTTTTGGGAACATATATTTTTCTTTTCAAGAGAAAAATGGCCACTTTAAAGATAAATCTGTCTTTCAAGAAACAATTGTTACTTTTTAAAAAAAATAAATAAATAAAGAATAAGAAAGAAGTATGACGCGAATACTGTTTGTACCTAAACAAGTCACGCACAAAAAGCCCGTTCGGCCTCAATTTTGTTTACTCCGGCTAAAGAGGCCATTTGCACTCAATTTTCTATGGGCCATGCCAGCCCAACATGACCTATTTTCTATCTCAAATATGTGGCAGGATTCAAGCCCAGAGAAATTACATCTGTTTCACCCCTATTTTCAATCATACAAGTTGAGATGCCCAGTTTTATATACCAAGTGTGATGGAAAATTTGACTGTTTTCAGCATAAAAATTAGTCAAAGTCATCTTTTTAACGAGACTGAAGTAGGTTAAAACTAGTAATGTATGAGTTATTGAAAATTGATCCTCAAATACACCCCATTCGGGGTGCCATATGGTGAAAAAAAAAAACACCCGTCTGTAATACTCGCCGCCTTGTCATTAGGCGGAAAGACATTAGCACCATTCTTGGATCTAAAAATTAATAACACGTTACCATGGAGTATGAACATAATTAGAATTTCAAAAGTTGCTCAAAACAACAGCAACAACAGTGTAACATTCATTATATTATGTAACACAATTGAATGTTTTCCAACACGACCTCGATTAGGTCAAAAAAATGAAAGAAAAAAATTACAACCCACATCAGCAACCCATCAATACAGAATTTCATCCAGTCGATGATCTTGAAAACTACGGAAAATATTGTTAACAAATAATAAAAAATGTAAGGAAAAAAAAAACAAATAAATCTATGCATAAACACCCCCAGAGACATATATATCTACAGGAAAATAAAACAATCCAAGGAAATAAGAGGATTATCAATGTCTTCCATAGGAATAGGGTCAGTATTTTGGTGAGCTAGGGCTTCTGCAACTGCAACTTCAGCAATTTTAGAACCAATCCGATGAGCGAATGTCTCTCTATTTCTTAAGCAAACCCGCAATCCTGCTGAAATATTGTTGCTGCTCGGACTAGCTGGACCGAAATTTCCTTTTCTTAGAGAAGAAGAAACAGGATTAGCTGCAGGGTTTACCTTATTACCAACTATGCATTTTGAACAACTTTCTTCAATTGTGGTTGCTCCACTGAATCTCCTGCTTGGAGACGTTGATCTCAAGCCTCTGCCCGGTAAATTATAATGAGGATTCCGTCTCTCTGGATCTTTACGAAAACTCTTCTGTCGAAATGAAGGTGTTGGTGAGCTTGATCGGACTCTTTTCTGAGGAGTAGAATAACCATTTATTCTTTGGGGGATTGACTGCTTCACTGTTGAAACTAATGATTTAACTGGAGAATCCAATTTCGGAGCTTGAAGTTGAGTAGTCGTCAATCTACGAGAAGCTTCCTTGATGGAATTAATACGAATAATATGTGGATTATCCTTTGCACAAGACCACAAGAACTCATTGGAAAATGATCTATCTTTCAAGCTCAAGGCCGACGTGGAGCTGCGGGATGATAGTGATGAGCTGTTTGAAGTGCAAGTGAAGGAAGAAATGGACAAAGAAGTAGAACTAGGGGGAGAAGGTGGAGAAGGGGAAATTTTCTTGGAAAGAAGAATATTGGGAGCTCTATTAGCTTGTTGTGAGATAACAAGCTTGTCTTGAACATGTACAATATTATCACATTCATCAATGGAATGTGTTTTATTGGGTTTGTATTTGCTAATACAACAACCCATTTGCTGAATTCTTGTTCTGATTAGAGAGGAAGCAAATGAAACAATAACAGAAGTTACACTAACTTAGGCAAAGAGAAAATGGGCAGCAATTATTTTTTATAGTCTTGGGGGGTGTGTTTGAAAAATGCTTGGAAATTAAGCAGTGGCTTTTGCCTTTTGTTCTTTCTCTTTTTCAGGCTTTTGAATTTTATTGGCGGGTATGGATGGATCCGTTGCGCAACGGCTAGGCAGAGAAGAGAATGATGGTGTTTTGCTTTCTTTTTTAATACTTTATGTGCACATGGCGTCACAAATCACACCTGTATTAGTAAATTAAGAATGGAGTAATAACATTTGAGTCCTTATAGTTTTTTAATTTTGTGTATAAAGATATATTTTATTTATCTATAATAAATAAGTTCAAATTTTCTATTAAAATGACTTAGGGTATGTTCCATATGGAGGTGCCGTGGGATAGAAGAACAAGCACTAAATATTAGATATTAGTGATAAAAAGAGTGAATCTTATTGAATGTTTGCTCTTTACCAAATAATTTATCAGTTTTGCTTTTAAAGTTAAATGAAAACTAGCAATATCAAACATACCCTCAGGTTTTGTTTGATATTGGAGTGTTACACATTAAAGTTATGATTGTTAATTAAAAAAAATTATTAAATTTTTAATACTAGTATAAAAGTGAGCGATCAATACTAAAAATCGATACTCATTAAACACTATATTTATTGTGCTTTTAAATCGCAACAAAAATACAACAATCACAAACAAAACCTTAAATCACCTTCTTACTTTAAGCTATAGAAATATTTGTTATGGTAAACTCTCAATCTTATAAGGATGATACTATCGTTTCAATAGGGATTGGAAACTTATTTTATATAAATAGAGAAATTATATTTTTCATTTGTAATAATATAAAAAGTTTAGGAACCTAATTGTTATTGCTCCAATAAACAATGTGGATATTTCTACATTCAAGGTCCACTATAATTTGGTGAATGGGCTGCACAATTCAAGCCAATTCTTAAACCCACTTCAGCATTTGTGAAATTATTGCTGTTTTGAATCAATCTTCTATTGGACAAGGAATACAGACTATGCATTAATCAATATGAAAGTGAAAAAGCCACCGTAGATGGTGCTTAGTGTTTCCTGACTTTACTCCTGGGGACCATTAATGAATAGAACACAATTTCTTTATAAATAAAATAGATTAATAGAAAAAAAAAAAAAAAAGAATGTGAATTAACTTAGCTGGATTTTAGATTAGGTGAGGATCTTCTCTATCACTCAGTCTAGATGTATTGAAAAGGTTTCTAATTAGTCAAATCATGATCTACTGACAGTAATTTATTTGAATTTACATTCATAATAAGATATACGAGAATAATTAAAAAAAGAAAAATAGATTTCTCGATTAATGATACTAAAATCAAAAAACAAGAAGAAGATGGATTTCCTAACACAAATCCCAGCAGCAAGTAGACTGGAATTAATGATAACATAGTGCTGAATTAATTAACAACAATCACAAATGCCAACAGCGAATAGACTGAGATGATCCCATCAGCTAATTAACAGGCATAATTAATCATTATTATATCATACAACAAGATTAATTAAACCGAAAACCATGTATTTACTTGAGCTGAGCATGATCCGATCATCAAGGTATTGATTATGAAGCTGGTGGTGGTGGTGGTGGGTTGCGAGAGAAAGCTGAACCAATATCGTTCAAAATCTTCTCCTTCACCCTTTTTCTTCTTCTGGGCGGCATCATCGTTCTCTGCCCGCCGCCGGGATTTGCAGGCTGACCTGACCCGCTTGGGGCGGCGCCACCGGAAGCTCCACCGGTTCTGACATCGTTGGTTTCGCCACCTCGACTGCTGGCTTCTTCACTCATCTTCCTCGCCTTAAACTGCCCACGAGTGTAGGAATTAATATTGGCAGGCGAAAGAAGAAGAGAGAAAACTTCAGTAGGAAGTAAAGGGACCAAAGAAAATGATTTCCTGCTTTAAGAACGTCCTGCTGCCATAATATTACCAAACTTGTATTATTACTTTAATTTCGTGAAAATCTAGTTAGTGGATGGCTCACTGACACGCATTCTGTATACAGATTGTCATACGCCATACGCCACCAGTTTCAACTTTATGACAGCTGTTAGTGCAAGCTGGACAATGTCTACATTCAGTGTCCTTGATACAAGACATTATCATTTCCCAATCTTTTATCCATTTGCAATGTATGCTACCGACGCCATTTTTGGCAGTGAATGTTGCCTGAAAACAAAAAACAAAAAACAAAAAAGTATTTCAGAATATTTAGCACACCTTTTTGTATTGACCATCGACTCCGTTATAATTAGCGTTTCTATTATTTCAAGGCTATGTTCATTCTTAGTAAATTTATTGTTAGAAAGGGATAAAGCATGCGGTAAAGTTTACCAAGATGTGAGGATTAGTTGGAAAAATATATCCAGCTTGAAAGCTGGAATCCTTTTCAATTTTCACCGCCATTGCTTTTGCAATCTCACGGATTTCCTTGATTTCTGGCTTTTGTAATCCTCTTGGCTTTTGTCCGTGGGAAATATACAGCCAACTTAAAACAGTTAAATGGGGAAGAAAGCTTGTCATAAAGACTTAAAATAAATCCATGTATTGGTGACAATGAAAAGAGAGTTGATGTGGTATTTGAATTGACATTGAGTGGACATTATTGGCTTGGACAATGTTGATCGAATTATGAGATGGAAATCAGTACGGCATGGTCGGGGGCTGCCCGCCAGAAGATAGAAGCGCGCAGTAAGGGAGACCTAGGTAGAAGACAGACATGAAAGTTGTGTTCGAGACCCATGTGGGTAAGCTTTTACTTTATTTGGATATTTTTTGGGATCGAATTTTGTTTCGCATATTCTCTTTTTCCCCTTCACATTAGGATGACAGAGGAAATGTAATTTATTTTATATCTTACAAAAGCAATCAATTAGCAACACCTTGTTTCTAAGCACTTCACAATGGTTTTGTAGATCTTACATAATACGTTCATTCCTGCACCTCAGATGATGGAAATTGAATTTGGTCTGTCCACGAGTTAGTAAAATTGTAGGTATTTTATCCAACAATGGGACACTAGGGTTGGTCCCTTTGCTTTCAGTGGGACACGCCAATTTGCCAAACAAACATAATCTCCATGTCAGGATAGAATGTTTCTGGATTGATCAAATATTTGATCGTGTTACTTCTCCATGGTAATTCATTAGAAAGAGTATATTTATTTACTTGCAAAAATTACAATACATATACAAATGGCCAAGTTACTTATCAAGTGGGGGATTCAACAAATGAAATTCCAAATAATGAAAATCTGAACTCTGGTTAGCAACTTTAAGAATGCTCCAATTTCAGACAATCATATACATAGATATCTTCTTAAATCTTCAATTTTAATTGTTATTACATTACTAACTTGGTCCGACATGTCTCAAAAGTTGTGTCCACATTCATTCTTCTTTGACTTTGATTACAAATATTAATTAATAAACATCTTATTAGAATCTGCTTGTTCACATTGAGTATTTTAGTCCCTAGATTGCTTGCTCACTCACAAGTCCCATTAAATAAAAGTATATTTTCTCGTCATCTTTAGCAACTGAAAATTAGACACTGATACATCTTTCAGTCAGGCAACCACAAAAATACAAACACATTGAAAAGCCAACTGATCAAGGCTTACAGAAACTAATCAAACATTAATTTATATACGAAAGTACAACATCACCATAACCTAGTTAGAACCAACAACAACAACAACATGTGGCTAACAACATCACTTGCCGGCTGCCGCGATGGCCTCCGACCGGCAACAACAACAAATTAGACGAAGAAAATGCAAAGAATGGGAAATTGGGGTGGCTAGCTAAGGAGGAGAAGGCAAAACACGCTTACCCTTCTGAGCATTTTTTGTTTTGGATTCTGCGGCTGTATATTCAGAAGAAGAAGAGCAACAAAGAGAAGAACAAGACTGAACAAGAGATTCAAACATCATTGACTTCACTAACTTCCTCGGCGGAGGAATAACACTTGCATTATTTTTCTTTGTCTTCATGATCCATGCCTCTTCTTTGTCCTTGCCTTGTTCCTCTCTGCTCATTTTCTTGACTAATTGAAAGAATCTCTCCTAATTTCTCTCTAGTATTGGGTAAGAAATTTGTGCCCAATATCTGAGTTGTTCTACATGCAAGGAGAGATGAGCCAATCGGGATGCTACTTAAGAAAGAAGGATTCTGTGATATTTTGACACGTATTGAAAGTGCAAAGTGAAATCAAACAAAGCAAGGTGCGTATCAAAATATCAATGTGCTTTTGGCTAGGCTAACTGTGACGTAGTAGGTGATATATGATAATATTAGGGGTATTAATCTTTTTTCCTAAAATCTTTTCCGAAGAACTTTATTCTTATCTTTCAGATTTTTTGCTTTGTCCAAATTAATCATTCTAATGAATAATCTGGGGTGATGTTTTGAACTTTTAGCTTCAATAAAATTAGACCAAATATAGTGAAATTAAGATTGCATAATACTATCATATCCTTATCTATTGGGTCATAAAGTCAAGATTACAAATCTTCCACCATAAAATATGCCAAACACCAACTTTTTAAAAAAAAAAAAAAGAAAGTTATTAGTAATAATATATACAATGACTTGGCGTAACTAATACAATATTGATCATTTTAACAGATCAAGTGGTATAATAAATCCCATCTTAATTTTTTACAATTTTATTTTTAACACCTCACAACAAAAATTTATTCTCAAATAATCCAAAATTTTAAAATATATAATTTAATGATAAAATATTATATTTATTCTCAAATGGGTAATGGATAAGTAACCGAAAACTTTTATAAAATATTATGTATCTTTCTTCCGTGCTAGTTAAGACATATGCAAGCATGTATATAGCAGGAAACATGCATGTGTTGTTGCTATTTTTGTTGCTCTGCTTCAAAAAGAGCAGACTTGATTCGTGGCAGAAGTCACCGTTAATGAAGGGACAATAATAATGATTTTGCATAAACCTACTAGAAGAAGAGAAAGACAAAAAAAAACAAACATAAAATTTAGTTCAAACTTTGGGGTTTATCATCACATTATTCATTGTTTCTAACCCTTGTCTACTTTATAAATATAAATATACTAAGTGTTTCTTAAATAATTTAAAGATTATAATTTTATAATTATATATATATATATATATATATATTGTTTAATATACCAATTATCAAATTGATTAAGCTGAAGTGGAAGAACACTTGAATTGGTTAGTGAATTAGCACTATTATACACATATATATATGTCACCGGAAACTTTTTTAACTCCGGAGAAAATATAACATTTTCCGATCAGATTACTGGCGAAGTAAACCGTTTTGCTGGGTTTTACTTCTAGCATTCCTCATCACAAAAACGAAATATTGATCAACACAAGAATCGATGTGGTATTACTGGAATCATCTCCTCTCTCCAACGATCTGAGTTTTGCGACGACGAAATTTGAATCAGAATACCACGAATCGTAATCTCCATTGATGGGTTTCCAGCTTCTGTGCTATCTTTTTCTTTCATGTTTTTTGAATCAAATACGCACAGATTTTTCTGGATTCATTCCTTGGCCATATACAGAATAGAACCCCTGTTTCTTCATTGTTGAGAGCTCGAATTGGGTTTATTTTCAATTTAAAATAATTAATCATTATTATATCATACAACAAGATTAATTGAACTGAAAACCATGCATTTACTTGAGAAAAATGAGCATGATCCGAACATCAAGGTATCAATTAAGAAGCTGCTGCTGGTGGTGGGTTGCGAGAGAAAGCTGAACCAATATCGGCCAAACTCCTCCCCTTCGCACTTCCTCTTCTGGGTGGCATCATTGTTCTCTGCCTGCCGCCGGGATTTGCAGGCTGACCTGATCCACCGCTACCGCCACCTTGCCTGCTGGGTCCTTCACTCATTTTCCCCGCCTTCTACCCACGAGTGTAAGAATTAATATTTGCAAGTGAAAGAAGAAGAGGAGGACAGAACGTCGGTAGCTGGTTAAGGGAACAAAGAAAACGACATCCTGCTTCGAGAACGGGCTGCCTTAATATTACTAAACTTGTCTTGTAACTTTGTTACAAGGCATTATCATTTCCCAATCTTTTATCCACTTGCAATGTTTGCCGCCGGCGCCATTTTTGGAAGTGAACGTTGCCTAAAAACAAAAAAACAAAGATTGTTTCAGAATATTTAAAAACCTTCTTGTATTGACCATCTACCCCAATATAATTAGGGTTTTTATTCTTTTAGGGCTATGCTCATTCGGAGTCAATTTATTAGTACAATGGTTGTATTTATGAAATTTAAAAAATTTAAAATTTATTTTTTCGAGAAATAATTTTATGGAAATAAATTGTAAGAAGGGAAAAAGCATGCGGTAAAGTTGACAAAGATGGGAGGATTAATCGGAAAGATATATCCAGCTTGAAAGTTGGAATCCTTTTCAGTTTTCACCGCCATTGCTTCTGCAATCGTACGGATTTCTTGATTTCTGGCTTTTGTAATGCTCTTTTGACTTTTCTCTGTGGAAAACAGACAGCCAGCTTAAACTGTTAAACGAGGAAGAAAGCTTGGGATAAGGGCTTAAAATAAATCCATGCATTAGTGACAATGAAAAGAGAGGTGACGTGGTACTTGAATTGACATTGAGTGGACATTATTGGCTTGGATAATAATGGTCAAATGATGAGATGGAAATCGCTAAGGCAGGGTCGCTGCCTTTTGTTAATTGACAGCCAGAAGATAAAAGCACGCAGTGAGGTAGACCCAGGCAGAAGACAGAGATGGAAGTCGTGTTCGAGAACCATGTGGGCAAGCTTTTACTTTATTTGGATTTTTCTTTTGGCATCTAATTTTGTTTGACTTATTCTCTTTTTCCCCTTCACATTAGGATGACAGAGGAAATGTAATTTATTTTATTTCTTACAAAAGCAATCAATTAGCAGCACCTTGTTTCTAAGCACCTCACAATGGTTTTGTAGATCTTACATAATACATTCATTCCTGCACCTCAGGAGATGGAAATTGAATTTGGTCTGTCCCCGAGTTAGTAAACTTGTAGGTATTTTATCCAGCAATGGGACACTAGGGGTTGGTCCCTTTGCTTTCAGTGGGATGCGCCAATTTGCCAAACAAACAAAATCTCCATGTCAGGATAGAATGTTTCTGGAATGATCAAATATTTGAACATGTTACTTCTCCATGGTAATTCATTAGAAAGAGTATATTTATTTACTTGCAAAAATTACCATACATATACAAATGGCCAAGTTACTTATCAAGTGGGGGATTCAACAAATGAAATTCCAAATAATGAAAATCTGAACTCTGGTTAGCAACTTTAAGAATGCTTCAATTGCAGACAATCATATACATAGATTTCTTCTTAAATCTTCAATTTTAATTATTATTACATTACTAACTTGGTCCGACATGTCTCAAAAGTTGTGCCACATTCATTCTTCTTTGACTTTGAACCCATTATACATCAAAGATTACAAACAGTAATTAATAAACATCTTATTAGAATCTGCTTGTTCACATTGAGTATTTCTGTCCCTAGATTGCTTGCTCACTCACAAGTCCCATTAAATAAAAGTATATTTTCTTGAAAATTAGACACTGATACATCTTTTAGTCAGGCAACCATAAGAATACAAACACATTGAAAAGCTACTTGAGGGCGAAGGATTGTATGATATTTTGACACGTAGGGAAAGTGCCAAGTGAAATCAAACATGGCAAGTTGCGTATCAAATATCAATGTGCTTTTGGCTACGCTAAATGTCATGCACTACGTGACATACGATACTATTTAGGTGTCGTCATCTTTTTTTTTTAAAAAAAAAAAAATCTTTTTCTGAAGAATTTTATTCTTATCTTTCTGATTTTTGCTTTGTCCAAATTAATCCTTCCAATGAATAATCTTGGGCGATGTCTTGAACTTGTAGGTTCAATAAAATTAGGCCAAATATAGTGAAATTAAGGTTGCATAATATTGAAAGTAGATCATATCCTTATCTATTTGGTCAGCAAGTCAAGATTACAAAATCTTTCACAATAAAAACATGCTGAAATAAATATTTAAATACTGTTAAAAAAAGAAAGACAAACACTACTACTAATAATATATGTGATAACTCGGTTCAATTAGTGATATATTATTTACTTTGACAACTTAATATGACATAATAGATTCAATTTCGATCTTTTATAATTTTATTTTTAACACTTAATATTTTAAATTTTAAACTTAAAAATTTTATATTAATTAATAAATAAAATACTTATAACTCATAATCCAAAATATATAATTCAATAACAAAATATTATATTTATTCTCAAACGAGTCATGGATAAGTAACTGAAAGCTTTTATAAAATAGATTGTATCTTTCTTTGATGCTAGATAAGACATAAGCGAGCATGCATAGCTGGAAACATGCATGTGTTGTTGTTGTTGCTAGTAGTGTTTGTTTTTGCTTCTAAAAGAGTAGCCTTGATTGGTTGCAAAAGTCACCGTTAACCAAAGCACATTAATAATCAAATTGTAATAAAGCTACTAGAAGAAGAGAAAGACCCAAAAAAAAAACAAACATAAAATTAGGTTCAAACTTTGAGGTTTATCATCATCATATTCATTGTTTCAAACCCTTTTGTCTACTTTCTAAATGCAATAAGTGTTTCTTAAATAATTTAAAAATTATAATTTTATAATAATAATAATTATTATTATATATATATTTTTTAATATACCTATTATCAAATTGATTAAGCTGCAGTTGAAGAACACTTGAATTGGTTAGTAAATTGGCACTATTTTATTAAATATCTTAAATAGAAATATGTAGCTCATCACCACTGCATCAATTAAATAAAATAATAATAACAATAATAATAATAGAAAAAAAATACTAAATCCCATGTCTAGTTATACCTGCAACTTAACTTGTCAGCTTTAATAAGAAATAAAAAAAAAAATTATATATATAGATATGTCACCGGAAACTTTTCTTTCTCCGGCGAAAATGTAACACTTTCCGATCAGATTACTGGTAAGGTAAACCGTTTTGCTGGGTTTTTCTAGCATCCCTGATCACAAAAACGACATGTTGATCAACACAAGAATCGATGCCTTATGACCGGAATCATCTCCTCTCTCCGCCTATCTGAGTTTTACGACGACGAAATTTGAAACAGAATACCACGAATCGTAATCTCCATTGGTGGGTTTCGAGCTTCTGTGCTATCTCGTACTTTCATGCATTTTGAATCAAATACGCACAGATTTTTCTGCGTTCATTCCATGGCCACATACAGAACAGAACCTCTGTTTCTTCATTGGGTTTAATTTCAATTTGCAAAAACCCAGATTTCTGGAAATTAATTTATCCAAATCCACGAACTAATGGAGCATAAATGTCTAGCAATTATATTGGAAAAATACAGAAATATAATCTTTATTTATGATGAAATCTAAGTGAACACAAACATTTACAAGCACTGCGTAGAAACAACAAAATCATAATAACAATAAATAATACAAAAAAAAAATTCAATAATTCATTACATTGGGAATAATAATTAATCAAGATTCAGTATTTGGAGTCATCAGAGCGACAAAGAGAAGCAACAAATTGGACTAAGGAATCATATATCCTACTCTTCACAAGTCTTCTCTTTGCTGGGATTACACTTGCCTTTGCTTTTGCCATAGCCTTAGCCTTATCTGGGTTCAACCATGGCTCAGTCTTGGCACTGACCTCTTCTTCTTCAATTGGGTTCACCTTCGCCGTCGTCACCGCCATTTGTCTCGTCTTCTCCGAACAGAGTGTTTGTGCTGCAGCAACTAAAGCCAGAGAAAAAAAAAAACCCGCTCTCTCCGAAAACGTGCCCTGCTTTACCGCTTTTATCGGGCAGGGAAATTGTGGAGAATTTTATAATTTTTTATACTTGTTTTTGGGAATTAGCCAATCAAATGAAAGCTTCTGACCCAAGCATCTAATAGAACACGTGTCTTCAGAATTATTATCCCATGTGCCAATACTTATACTGATACGACTCGCCCGATGGACACACAATCAACGTGAATTTACAGATTTAAATTAATACGATTATTAAATATAAAAATATAATATAAACTTTTAAATTTTTAATTTTTAATCAATTAATTTATTTATAATATAATTAATTATTTAAATAATTATAATATATTAATTTATTTATAATTTAATAAATTTATTTTTTATTTTTTAAAATTTAGTTATATTTATTATATTTTAAAAAATATTTAATTATATTTAAAATAAAATTAATTAATATTTATATATATATAAATATAAATTAAACAAAAAATAGAATCACAATCGATTTAACTGTTTATTAGTAGTATTAGGTTAAAATTTTTAATTCTTGATATAATTATTAAACTATTCGAGTGCAAGCTAACTTTTATTTAATAGGTGGTGAATATAACTTAATATGAATATGAATTGCCACTCTTACTTATATTATAAAAATTTTAAATTTTATATTTAGAATTAGAACCTAATGTATTTTAAAAATTAAAAATTTTAACCTAATACGACTATTAAATAATTGAATATATTGTAATCGTATTATTCATTTAATATATTTTATTTATATTATAATATATTTTTATAATATTTATGACACCATATACTTAAATACTAATCAATTATAATTTAAACATAAATAAATACTTTTTAAAATATAATTAGCATAATTAATTTTTAAAAAAATTATAAAAATACAAAATAAATTTATCAAATTGTTAATAAATAAATATAATATAATTATTTAAATAATTACTTATATTATAAGCAAATTTATTAAATTCAAAATTTGAATTCAACACGTCATATTATTTATTGAATAATTATATTAGTTTATAGATTAATTTGAACTCAATAATTTATATCACGTTGATTTTCGATCCGTCAACAATTGCGACCTCCAAATAGAATAGACACAGCCACACAATTATACCTTGGAAGAACGTACGTTAAATTCAGACTGCACGTTGGCTAAGATTTTTTCGTCTACTCTTCGGACAGTTGATGCCTGGGACTCGGACAATTGTAAATTCAACGACTTCTAGAATTTACCGTAAAGAAGTCCAACTTCATGTTTAAGGAGCGGTTAAAAAGAAAAAAAAATCACTTCAGTAACTGTGATATGATATCAGAATTACGTAAAATAAAATTTATTAAATAAAAATAATGATGTAATAATATAATAATATTAAATAAAAATAATCAAAAAGTCAAAGCATGCTTGCCGGAATCCGTAGTTAAGTCTCCGTCCCACCTTAATTATTTGTCAGCACTTCAAATTAATTAATTAATTATTAAGAAAGTTATGTCAAAAATAATTGGCCGTGGGAGAATCTATGCGTTATTGTACACTTCGAACAGTAATATTTGCTTCTCCTGAAACCGTTTTTACTGCTTGCATCAAACGTAAGTCCGTTTGTCAGATTTTCACATTGACTTCGAGGACTTGGCTCTTGCAACCCTTTTTTTTTATTGTTTCTTCCAAAAATTTAAAAATATTTGTGTATGTTAAATTTAAAATAATTTTTATAAAATTTAAAACTAAAAAAAGTTGAAACATATAAGATAAATATTAAATAATATTTAAAATATGTAATAAAAAATTTTAAATATACATAAAAATTTTGAAACAATTTTTAAAAAGATTGAAAAAAAGTAAATAAACTTACTCACGTTTATGGTAGCTAAACCCTTATTTTAAAATTTACTTTTATTCCATGTTAATTTTACGGTTATAAAGAATAGACAAGTTTAAGAATAATAGTGAATTAGATTTATAGCAAAGATTGTCAAACTCGCATTTATATTTATTAAAATAATTTAATATTAAACTCACACTAAATTTATAATGGATTTGACATTACACATTCACTAAAAAAAGTTCATTACTGTACCAATTTAAACGAATCCTTAATATTTACTAATCTTGTATGGATATTCATGAATTCTTAGCAAGTTTTTTATGTCTTTTTAATTATACTTGTATTATTATAAAATATTAAATTTAAACTTAAATTATATCTAGTTAAACTAATAAATTTTCTACATTAATTCAAAATAAAATATATAACTTGTATAAAATATTAAATTTATCAACATAAAATAAATTGATCACAATAATTTTATAAAAAAATATATAATTATTTTATAAATTTACATATAAAAATTATAAAGTATCCGAAAAGTAATTTTTTTAAAAAATACTTATCAAGTAAAATAAAAAAAAAATACAAAGAACACTTACTTTAACGAATTGGCTTGATACTAAAACAAAAACTCAAAATTTTAAATAGTATTTACTTTAGATTTAAAGTTAGATTCTAAAATATTACCAATTTCATATAAAGTATTAAAATTTAGATTATAAAATTATGTTTTGATTATTTAAATAAAATATAGTTTTAAAATCTAAGTTTTAGCATTTTTTAAAAATTACTATTATTGTAGATAAATTAATTAACTCTTAACTTGATGTTATTGTATTTTTGTAAGTTATACCCTAGTTACATTACATTGCTCTATATGATTAAACTTATATTTTTATTTTAGTCTTATTTCGTCATAAAAAATCTAAAAATTATATGTAGAATGCATGATAATTTAAAAATATTAACAATTAAAATAATCACTATTTATTTATTTATTTATTTTATTGTTTAGTCAAATCTAAAACATTCATATATATATATATATATATATGCAATACTAATGTATAAATTAAAGTGATTTTTCTTCATTTTCTTATTAATTACTCTTTTATAAATTGTCTATATATTGAGTTAGAGTTATAATTTAATTAAAAATTTTAAAAATTATAATTTAAGTTAAAAGATTAAATCAAACAAATTTTAAGTGAATATATATATATATATATAAATTAAATCTATCCGAATACCCTAATGAATATCGGACATATATTTAATCATATAATTATTTTTTTAATACCTGTCCCATACTAACAGATCAAACCCATTTTATTAGGGCTTGGTACTCACGATTTTAGGAGCATGCGGATAAAATTGTTGTCTCTATGCAAGTTTTTTTTTTTTTTAATTTAACTTTTGAATGATAACATGTAGATCCCTAAAGTTCCAAATTTTCAGAAATAAAAACATACTTTATTCATTTATATCACACAAATCCCCAATCTTAATTAAAATAATCAAACTATTATTTTATAATATTAAGTTTTTATCCTGGTAATTAATATCAAAGTATGCAACTTAATACTGAAAAGAACTTAAGTAATCTGAATAGAAATTAGGGGCTTATCTGATACAATAGATAAATTATACCTTATTTATGTAATATAAACAAGAGACTTAAATGTCATTATCTCTTTTCACATTTTAACATATAATTAAAGACAAATTAGCAATTACTTTTGACAAGTAAATGTGACCATTTGATTGATATAACCAATCATTCTCAATCCTTTGAATTACAAGAACTAGTAAGTTTCTTAGACATTTCCAAGTTAGGAAGTTTCTACAACATTTCCTAGTTATGGAGACATCAACTTTGACTGAAGAACATTTGCTTTAGGTTTATTTGATATCATACTCAATTTTTGATATATACTCAATTTATAATCCTTTTGCACTTTGATAGTTGAATAAATTTGTATCAATAATTTCAACAGATGAAAATCACTTGATTCTAAGAAGAATTATTTTTTTTTATTGAGATGCTGTAATTTTTTTAAAATATATTTGAAATTATTATAAATTATGTAATTTTAATAAAATAATAATTAAAATATTTTTAAAAAATCAAACGTTACACGAGAGTAGGTCTCTTTCGCTTATTTTATTAGATTTTATACCATGTTCATTAGAACTTTAGAATCATGTTACCTTAATTATAAATATATATTAGTTATATTATAACTATAAAATTGATCTAAGAATTATAATAATATAATGGTTATATTTTAATAATAAAATTGATTTAAAATGACAATAATATAATTAGTACAAAGAATTAGGTAACATATATAATTTAATTACTCAATCCTTTTGAATTAGAAAGCTTCTTGGATAATTCGGGGATAAGGGAGACAACAAATTAACATCGTTTTCTGATCAACTATGATCCAAAATCAGCTGCTTTATGTTTGACTAAAAATGTAAATAAATAAATGAATTTGAATTAATAATATTTTTGTAAATTAAGGCATATGCAGTATGGTCTAATTTTTAATTAGGACACGGTTAGAACTTGAAAGTATTTTCAGAAAACAGAAAATAAATTTTAGGAAAAACATGTTTTTGCTATTTTGAAAAAAATACATGCACAACAAATAGAAATATGATAAATTTATTTATTTATTATATAATTTATGAATTGAATATTCGTCAAATCGTTAAAAAAAAAAAAGAGAGAGAGCAAATTCATCTCCAAAATTAGCTTTATTTTTTATTTTCGTTTGAAGAAATTTAAAGAAATTAATTGCAAGAAGAGTACTTGACGTTAGTGTTTAGGATTGGTCGAAGAACAAGTGACACAAATAATTGATTGAGAATTTTAAAATTTAATTTAAAATTAAATAAATATTAAATTTAATAGAACCTACAGTTAAAAAACTCGTTTAACACTTCAAAATATCAAAGAAATTCAGTGACCCGGCCGTAGATGCCCAGGTTGTGATGTCTATGTTTTCCAAGAGACACGCATTCATGATGCTTGAGAAATCCCCCAGAAGATGAATAACCAGAATGCTGTCTTTGTCTCCATGTGAATACCAATTATCGTCCATCATTTTTCTCATCAATAGTAATTGAACGTAAATGGTCGTGTGTAATCAGCAGAACTTTGATAAAAAGCGTATCATATCAAAATCAAAATTGAAAAAAAAAATCATTATAGTCCAGAATTTTCTCATCATGAATGATTTTTTAAGTGCCCTTTACTTAGTCATTGATGAAGTTCAAAGTTCAACTAATCATTATTATCATGAAAGTAACCACCTAATAAGTAGAACACTTAATTATAGAACTTTAGTTTGGACAAGTCTTGAATATTTTTAAATAATAAAATTTAAAAAAATTCAATCATTGTATAAAAATATTTGAGTTATGAGATTGCATAAAATTATCGTGTTAAATATTAAATCTTATTAACATTTTAAAAGATTAAAATTTTTTCATATTAATTTTTTCAGAAAAAAATAATTTTATTATTTATAGATATTAAAAAACTAAGTAATGTGTAAAACAAGAGGATCACAACATGATACACATAATTAGAATTTGAAACATTGTTACAAGTTAATTTCCATATTATTTATGTCAAATAAACTAAGCAAAAGCGAAAAGAAACTGACCCACGTTTATTTCACTGTCGTTTGTTTGTCGTAATAAATGCAAATTTAGAATTCTCAATTACAATGTAACATGCTTGGAAGTCTAACACTTCAAAAATGTTAAGATTGAAGTTAATAAAAATGATGTTAAAAATGTTAAATATTTTTTAAAAATTAGAAATTATTGAAGTATTAGACCCAAAATATTTCTGAAAATTCGGTGTCAAAAAATTAGGCCGATAATTAAGGTTATCGGGCATATTCCAATTTCTGATATCGTGATCATTTGAACCACAAAATATAAGTTGATGAATAGTAAAAAAATGACCATTGCATGGGTTTAAGCTCAGAAGTGGGGTACTTGAGGTTACTTCAAATTGTTGAACAATGATGAAGAAAGCCGGTAATAAAGACACTGGATTATGCATTTTCCTTGAAGAGAAAAATCTCACCAATCAGCCATGCGCATGACTTTGCTCAGTTTGATTATTTAACTCTATGCATTAATTAATAATGTTTTATTTCTTAAACATGCTTATGAGCATGCACTAAATCGGATTAAAAGAATATATAATATAGTTAATGGCACTCAATTCAATTATGATAATCAGCATTCATAGTTAATTTCAACAACATGATCCATCATCACTATGGAAGTAGCCTAATAAGCGCAAGATTACGACAACGAGATTTAGAAGAAAATGTAATTGACACCCAACAGCAAAATCCAATAAAAAAGACATGTTGGAAAAACATGAAAGCTATGAAGTTGATGGGAACACAGACGACTTACCCTTCTTAACATTTTTCGTCATAGTTCCTGAGGCACTAGCATTATCGATGATTTGGTTGGAGACGCTAGAGGAAGAACTAAGAGAAGAACAAGACTGGACTAGGGATTCATACATCATTTTCTTCACTAACTTCTTCGGCGGAGGAATAACACTTGCTTTCTTTGCCTTTGCCTTGCTTTGCTCCTCCTCCCTTGGGCTTTCTCCGCCAACTTTTCCCGTCTCTCTGCTCATTTTATTCCCTAACCCAATGAATTTCCCTCCCTCTCTAAAACGAAGGTCTGTTTTGAGTTTCAGATTTCAATGTTGTGAGGCGTTTGTCCAGTTCTGAGCTGCTTATGGGAATTTAAGAAGAACCAATTGGGGCGCAACTTTCTACGATATGGTGACACGTGGTAGAAACAAGTATGCAATTCTCTCTTCTTATTGTAATAAAGATTGATGGGACAAATAGTTCAATATGTCTTGCGCTTTGCCTTTACTCAATTTAAGGACCAAGAAAACGTGGGAATCTCTTCGATTTCTTTGTTAATCAATTATTTCTATGACAAGCCAATGACATCGAAAACGTGGGGGGCAAGAACTTTAACATAGACATGTTTGTGGGGAGTGGGCTCCAAGTTGGCACTAGATTTCCTAGACATGTTTCTAGAGGCTGAAAATGGCCTTATAGAAAGCTCCATGCAAGAAGCTCAACTTGTCAATTTGTGCAAATTGTACTGTAGTGCCCGTCAACTTGTAGTTAGATGATATACTAATATTATTTATTAACTTTTTAAAGGATTACGAGAGAATCTCGGAGTATTAAACGTTTCTTTGATTGTTGGCATTTTTCATCCTCTGTGGAAAGTTTAAAAGATAAGATATGATCACTTCTGCAATTTCCATGTCCTTAATTAATTTTTTTTTTATAAATATTATATATATATATATATATATATATATCTAAATTCTATAATTTTTATAATTTATTTGGTTATATAATATTCATTAAATTTTTAACAAAAAAATATAAACAAAAAGAGATTAAAAGTTTGGACTATAAGATGCTAAATAAATGCTTAATTATATTTGTTTAGGTTCATATTGAAAAAAAAAAGAAGTTATCACTATTTTTTATTTTTATTTTTAAATAATTAATTTTTCAATTTAGTGTTGTTTGTGTTAAAAGGGTAAATTCTCTTTTTCATAATTTCATTTTAAATTCTTTAAAAAATAATAAAAAATAAAAGTATACCTACTTTTTTATAAAAAGATCAGTCGTTAGATATAAAACATCGTTATAATTTTATAAATAAAAATTTACGATTATAAATCTAAAGAAAGAATATGTTTGTGTGATCACACACACACTTTTCCATTGATGATGTGTTTGGCACATTTATTTCTTTGCTAGAAAATCTGTGTCCGGCCATCGCGACTCCTGTTAATTTAATTGTTGGATGATTAATAATGTATGAAAATTAAACAAGAATTCTCCACCGCGGGGTAAATATTTTCTTACTCGATTTTCACATTTTGTGGCGCCATGTAAGACTCCACTAAAAATTCACTTTATTATGCACAAATATTGAAGGCCGGAGTATGCATGTACTTTCTGCTACTTTCCAATAGGTAAACAATCAAATGAAAAGTACTGTAAATTACTAGAAACCAAAAAAAAAAAAAAAGGAATGATACTTAATGGGTAAAGTAATATAGCCTAATAATTTGTATTTCTGACATTTGAAATTTTGGAAATTTTCTTTCAATTTTTATCAAATATCTCCCCCAAAATAAAACACTACCATTCCATTTGTCGGGTTCTTTAATGTTTATGGCAACTCTTCAAATCGCCCTGTTTCTATGGTTAGTAGAGTAAAACAGGATACTCTGTTTTTGAAGCATGATGCTGCCAAAGATTGGCTCAGCCGAAAATTTGAAGAATTTTGGTAAACTAGGCCATCAGTCTGAATCTAAAGTGACCAAAAACTCAGGGAAACACAAGATAGCCACAAAGAAATCATCAAGACATGGAAAAAGAACATTGTTATGCACTTAAATTTGCAATCAGAAACTCTGGTACAACCCAAAAAACAACACGGAAAATCAAAAATCGATTATGGGTGTGGAAATACAGCCTTATTAATTTCATTGAGATTTGAAGATTTAGTTCCTGAAATCTTGTTCATCTTCAAAGAGCTGCGATCCTTCTTGTGTTGGAAACTTTCAGTAGAAAAGCAACAATCTGAACAAGAAGCAGATGCAATATATTGAACAAATTCATCAAACATCATTCTCTTCACAGACCTTCTCTTCGCCGGAATCACAGTTGCTTTCTTTGGTTTGATCCATGTCTCTGTCTCTGCCAATTTCCCCACTTGGGTTCGTCTTGTTCCAGCTCAATTTTCCGTGTGGCTTACTCATTTCTGCTTCTTCTTGCTTTCGGTTTCACAGCACTCTCTTACTGTCACTCTATTTATAATAATATTTTATGCTATAAAAAAAATTAAAAAAAATATCAAGAATTTTGGAATCTTTGTAAACGTTTTGAGGTAAAGATTCCCAAGCAACCATTTAAAACATGACAGCCTAGAAATATTCATGATTCTTCTTTTGACAACACGAACTATTATAATCGTCTAGACAATTTTTTAAACATTTTTACAGTGAATGATACCACACTTCTTAAATATAATTATTTTATTAAAAATATAAAATAAATTTTAGAATAAATAAATAATATAAAAATGGTAATCGCAAGTACAATATGATCACTCACAGTAAATATAATAAATAAGAAATGAGATATAAACTTTATAATGTGCAATAGTTTTTTTTTTCTTTTTTATGATCAAATTAAAGGGGAAGATAGCATCAAATTCAGAAGCAAAGCAAGCATGAAGAAAATCATTGACCTGACTTTTTCTTGGTTTAAATTTTGGCCCATGAAAGAAATCTTTGGAGTTTCATTCCACAACCCTTTACACTTTATTTTTTTAATTTTGCAATTGCATAATATAATTAAATTTTGTTAAATATGTATTTTTTTTTTTACTAATTTAGAAAATAATCAGACAAATTTCTTTTGTTAGTTTAATTTATGTATATATATGTGTGTGCGCGCGGGGGCGCGCGCGCAAGTATACGTACGCGTAAAAAAAAATTTTTTGTTTATTTTATTTTTCAAATTCCACTCCATTAGAAATTTGTAATATGTCAGCAGAATTACGTGCCAGTATTATGTCATCAGGAATATGTCATCAGCTAATCTTTGCGGCCAAGCCTGGGGTGTCTGCATACAATGTCTTTATACTAATTTGCTGCTGCATCTTTAACCATTGCAATCAGGAGCCACCGCCCACCCCATTTCTGAAATAAATAAATAAACAAAAAAGGAAGCAATAACTTTATTATCATGCACAGCCATTAATAATATACCATGTGTGAATTATGAGACATAGTGGTGCTTTAAATGTCTTTTTTATTATTATTAGTATTTGTCATTGGAGAGTGTTTTAGGTGGGATTAGGTTAGTTTTTATAGTATTGATATAATAGTACGAGAAAATTATTTAATTAAAAAATAAAATTATAAATTTTTTTTATTAATTTATTTTTTAATAAAATAATTTTTATCATATTATTAATTAATGCTAATAGAATTAAATTGGCCGACTCTTTTGTCCATCCTCTGTACTGGTGTGGAAAGTTTACAGAGAAAGATGTCAAGTGGGGGCTTGAAATTGTTTGAATGATGCCCAGAAGGAGGAGGAGGAGGAGGGTGGTGATAACAAAGACAGAGAAAATGCCCATTTTTAAGGAGACCAATCACAAAAAATCAGATATGCGCATGGCTCTGCACAGGTTGATGATTTAACACTTGCATTCATATTTAATACTGTCTTAAACAATGCAGACGCACTTAAATCTATCAAACAAATTAAGGTCCAGAAACTACCCCAAATTTGTCTTGTGTGGTATGTCCATTGAAATCACTAGTGCAATTTCCATGTCCTTAATTAATTTTGTTTTCGATACCCATGTATTAATTTCTCAACTTAATGTTGCTTGTGCTAAAAGGGCAAATTCTCTTTTTCGTAATTTCATTTTAAATTCCTAAAGAACAATGACTGGGAAAATTTACCCACTTCTTCACAAAAATTATCATTATAATTTCATGAATAAAAATATACACTATTGACCTAAATAAAAGATTGTATTTGTACGTTCGTGCATGCATACACACATACATACATGTATACATGCACCGATAACACATATATTTCAAATAAAATACGACCAAAAGTCGGCTCCTATCTCTTTGAAAATGGCATAATCATAAGAATCAACTTTGAATTAAAGATTGGTCCGCACGTGTGTTTGGTTTGGCACAATTATTTCTTAGCTAGAAAATCTGTGTCCCGTCATCGTGAGTCGTTTTATTTAATTGTTAAACAATTAACTAATGTAAGAAAATTAAACAAGCATTCACTTTCACCGGTAGATATTTTCACATTTTGCGGCTGCCAGAAGAGATAAAATTCCACCCAAAATTCACTTAATTATCTTTATAAAAAATTAAAAAAAATAATTATTTAATTAATAATTAAATAATTATTTAATTAATAAAAAATTAAAAATAAATTTTATAAATTTTTTTTATTGAGTGAATGATTCTACTCAATTATCTAACTTAATGTGATAGTATAATTTCATACAAGACTCTCTCTTCCTTTTAATCCTCTTTTTAATTTTGTCTTTAAATAATTTTATATTTTTAAAAGATATTTTTAATTTTATTTTTATAAATAAAATTATATAACTATATAATTATCGTATAATTTGTATATTTTATTAAATTTTTATTTTTATAATTTTTATATAAAAATATAAATTATAGAGTAATAATATAATATTATTACGTTTATTTGTATAAACACATTTATATATTTAATAATATTCTTACTTTGTATGTGTAAAGACAGATTAATTAAGATGATAGGAGTGTACCAATCTATCGTACTATAATATTATCTCGTTTGGATGAAGCAGTATTTTTTTTTTTTATTTTAATGCGGACAATCCCTAACTGTGGGATTTCCGAAAATGGATTCAAAAGTCACCTACTAGTCACAACGACACAAAAATACAAATAAATAGATAAATAAGAAGTGTTCCTGCCATGTTCATCAATGTCGTCTTCATCGAAAGAAAACACTGCAATTTTTTTTAATTTCCCAAACTCCAAATTTGTGAAATGGAAGAAAACTTTCTGTGAAAAGCCAGAAGTATCATGCAGAAGAAGGAGACAGAGAATTAACCTCATTTACTGATGATTTGCATGAACTTTCTGGTATAACCCAGTGCTTATAACAGTCAATGAACAACTAGAGATAGAATTTTTGGGTGCTGAAATCTTCATCCTCTTCAACCCTCAACACTTTTCTTTCCGTTTTCATCAAACACCTCTTTCAAAATAAAACACTACAATTCTGGGTAAAAAAAATCCTGTACTTTTTTAAAATTGTAAGTTTCCATTTCTGGGTTTCTTTGATCTTTGTGGAAACTCTTCAAATCTGCCCCCTGGTTGTGGTTTATAGTAATCACACACAACAAAAGCTCAGAGAAGCATAACATAGCCAGAAGAAAATCAGCAAATATAGAGAAAGAAACAGAGAATTATTTACATATATTGATGACCTGAAAGCCAACTTCTGGTACAATTCAAAACACGAAACAGAAAATCCAAAACAAATTATGGGTATGGATATACAAACTTATTAATTCCATTAACATTTGAAGATTTAGTTCCTGAAAACTTCTTCTTCTTCAAACTGCGCCCTGAACAGGAACCAAAAAGAGAAGATAAAGATTGAACAAGTTGATCAAACATCATTCTCTTCACAGTCCTCCTCTTGGCCGGAATCACACTACCTTTCTTTGATTTGAACCATGGCTCTGTCTCGGCTCCTCCCATTTTCCCGCTTGGGTTCGAGCCCACTTTTCCGCATGGCTTAGCCATTTCTGCTTCTGTTTGCTTGCTTCTATAGCTCTCTCTCTCACACTCTATTTATATATTTATTCATGCTCCAAGAAAAAGTCGGGAAAGTTCAAAGTTTAGAAAGCAGCAAGTGGAGGGGGAGTTGTCAGTTGTGAAAAGCTCCCAAGCAACCTTCTAAATCACGGCACGGTTTCTAAAATATGGCAGGCAGACTAAGAGATTAATACATTGCCATGTTTCATTCTTATTTTAATTCATGGCCAAATGTTCCACGAATCATCTTATGCAAAATTAATAAATTAAATAAATAAAATTGAAGTGTCAATGCAGTATCATCATTTAATTAGGATATATATAAAATATAAGAGTTGTGATGCAAACCTTATAATTGTAATACTAGTTTTTCTCAATACTTTTAAATGTGTAAGTTGTAACCATACGATACCATAAATATTTTTTTTAATTTAAATTATAATTAACAAGAATTAAGAATTTATGAAGATGTAAATTGCAAATTACTTGTGATCAAATTAGACAAGAACGCTGCATGTTGGGATCACAAGCGAAGAAAAATGGAGAAACCATCATTTTCTTGGTCCAAAATTGTGACTATATTCATAGTTCAATTGAAAGTTTGGTCCACAATGGAAACCTTATGTTTTTCCTTCCACAGCCCATTACTCTGTTTATTTCTTTATTCTTAATTTTGCAATTGCATGGTATGATAATAAATTTAATTGCCAATAATTATAAACTATTGGAAAGTCTTTTAATTACTGATAATCCAGACCTAGGAAGCTTCTTGGACATTTCCAAGGCGTAAACTTAGTTAACTAACAACATTAATATTGGTCAATTGTTGAAATATCAATATTTCCGTGGTCGAGACTTTGTTGAAATTTTTAGTTTTGTTCAATATTTTTGTAAACAAAAAATATTTAATAGGTTATAGACATAAATATTTATGTTACAATATTTTATATTAAAATAAAATTATGACAATCAAAACAACTGATAATAGAAAAAAAATTATAACAATTTTTAATTACATTCACATTTTAATTGAGCCGAGTTATAATAAGTGTCACAATTTTTCTTTCTAAAATTTACTGGAAAAAGGTTTGATATCTATTAAATGATTTGGTTAAAATTATATGCAATGGATTGAATGCTACATTAAGTTGTTCTCTAAATCATGAAAGATGAACAAATTCTTTACTAAAATTATTTATAGCTATATCTTTATCAAAGGGGTTCCCCATGTTCATTTCCATTAGCAAGGATTTCAAAGAAATTGATGGTAGAACATTATTTGATGGTGATAGAATAGAAAGAGACTATTATATGTAGAAAAGAAAGAACTTACTTCGTGGGATTGGAAAGAGACCCATGCTAAAGATTGAAATCACTCTCCAAATTTTGTTAAACTTCCTTCTTCCATGAAATTTTGGTCAAAGAAAAATTGGCCTTACATGTTGTTTCCAAGAACTTGTCGTCAAGCATTTCCCATTGGCCTTGGCTATTACATATGGTGGTGGGTTATTATCTTTTTGTCTTGTTTGAATTCATCTTTGAAAAGAAAATAAGCTAGAGAGATTTTTGTAGGCAATTAACCTTAAATATTGATTAAATTAATTATAGGCCAAATTAAGCAATTGATTTATTATGTCACAAAAAAAAAAAAGATAGCCAATTCTTGAATATTCTACTGTTGTAATAACAGGTAACAAATAAAATATTTGTTAATTATTTACTTTACTTGTTAATTAATGTTTATTATCTAACATTGCATTTCTTCACACTAGATATTTTCATCTTATAACTACAGTTGTGAATTAAAAATGAATGCCATTAAATTTTGAAATATTTTAACAACATATTTATTCATTATTATATTATCATAGTTCTAGAAGGCATCAACAAAATTTCAATTAACTTTGCGGTGGTAAATTGATAATTTAGGTTTCAAAATTGACATAATTAAAACGTTTATGAATTCATTGCTAGGAAAAAAAAATAAAAATCTAATTATTAAGGCTATCAATTACTCATATCTCATTGTATAAAAATATTTCAATGGGATAACAGAACAATGTAGCTTGTCACTTTCTTCCTGAATAATAATTAATAAATTTGGAGGAATATTGTCACTTGCTTGGCCCTTGGTCATAGCCAAAGTCCAAACTAACCATCGCTTTCTTTCCATTCATTCAAGACCAATTTCCACCTAATCTTCGTTTGGTAATTGTTTTTTTTTTTTTAAAATTGAATCTTAATTATTGTGATAAAATTACCGTCTAATAGGCCCAATTAAACCAAAGCTACACAAACAAATAGCATATATAGAACAAAAAAAAGAATGAAAATTATTTCTTTTTGTACTTTATGCTTTAGAATTTCTTTTGAATCCTTTTTCTTCATCAAAAGATCACGAATCAAAGTGGCCCTAGGACCTGGCTAATGATCACTCTCACAATTATCTAATTGCTTGGCACATGGTGGACCAATGCACATGAATTAAAAAGTTATTTCAAGAAAGAAAAGGAAAGGTTATTAGAAGCAAAGTCTCCTTTGAATGCAAAAAACTACAAACAAAAGGAAGAATATAAGAAAATCTTTTATGCTCAACATTTTCTAAAGTTAGTTGATAAATTAAGATAGTAATAAAAGTATATTGTTATGCCCATAAAGAAATATAAAATTGCTCATTAACAGTACTCACTTGCTTTCCATCATTAGGAATTTGATAAAATTGTTGCAACCATAGAATAAAATTGAAATAAGAAAGTTAATTGACCATATATGATACATATACATATCGATTATGATATATTTTAAGTGATTATTGGAACAAATTGAAATCCAAATAATGGAGAGGTCGAGTCACTGAATATCATATGTATTTAAGAATTACAGTGAAAGAATTGAGAATAGTTAAATATGTGTGTGTGTGTGTGTGTGGGTGTGTGTGTGTGTTATAACTGAGTATACAGTAGAAATGAATATACTGTCATATGACAAGTAATAGGGATGAAATTTGATGGCAAAACAAGACAAGAAGTTTGAATTTGATGTTGTGGGGCTTGGCCTTTGGGCCTCGAGTCATCAACATATGGTGTAAAAGAGAGCAAGCTAGCCAGGTGGATGCCGTAAGACTTCTAAAACCCCATCTTTATTTATCTATATGTATCTCTTTTCTCTTGCAAATAATTTGTGAAGTGGGTAATATGCCAATGCCAACGTTACCCACACGTAATATGAATATTGGAATATATTGGATGCATGCATGCATGCTTAGTTTCCATATCATCAAACATTCACAACTGAAGTTGAAAAAGAAGCAGATCAATTATATATGTAATTCTTAGTCTTCCCCATTCATCTATAGCTATATTTCCTTCAAAGAATCAAAATCAGAAAATGGTGTTTGGATGCCAAGAAATTTTTAGAGGAAAAACGAGAGAAAACAAGGCTTGTTATTTTCCTTATTACTTAAAAAAACCAGGATACACTTGCTCTTATACATACTTCTAACTGACTTCTAACTAATCCCTAAAATTCCAGAAATGATAGTTGTACAATTCAACCACTCCAGATCAGTGCCAGGTCAGCTTGCTACCTTTCCTGAATCTGGACACTTTTGCAACTGTTCTGCATCAACTAACACAGCAGCTATCTTCACATCATCTTCATTAATTCTCTTGTGCATTGACTCATTCTGACTTCCAAGCAACCTTCTATCAGTAGCCTTTATACAGAAATTCAAAAATATTAATTATTGTTCACAAAAGACACCAAAAAAAATACAAGGAAAATATAGCCTAATATTAAAATGGCTTTGAGAACAAGGTGTTGAGATGTTGACGAGTCTCGCCAAGTGGTGTTAAAAATGACAATCTCTGAAGAAAAAAGTTGAAGTTAATGGAGACGAAGCATGCAAGAAAATGATGAAGAAAACACATGCCGTGTGCCCCCCAGAATCACTTTTCTTATCGTGCCACCAATTCCTGTCAACTTTCGTCTTACTCACTAACCAAATCTTGAATTTCACACTCGCAACTGAAAATTCAATGAATTGATGAAGATTTCACAAATTATTTGATAAAAAAAAAACCCAACCAACCATTTGGGTGGTTGGTGAGGGAATGAATTAACATAATCTCCTATTTACAAAAATAGATCCCTTTTAATTACAAAATAAGCTAGTTGGTTGTGAATACAAAATTTGAGTCTGTTATATTATAATACTAATGCAATTTTCAAATATCATACATAATGTAGTTGATATATTACCATTTGATTGAATATTTTGAGTACCAAATATTATCCAATCAAAAAAAATTAATCAAGATTTAAAAGATACTATTCGACTTTAAAAATATATATATATTGAATATTTTAAAATTACTTTACATGGTTAAGTCTTCATTTTAAAATTAGTAAAATTGATTTTGTTGGTTATGGTTATTAATATTGGATATTCCATATCTGAAAAACACACTACTATATAATAATTATAACAAGTTACTATTTATTCACACATTACTTGATCATTACTGTATATTTTACTCCATATTGTAAAAAGTAAACAAGAGAATCCTAATTTCTTTTGGTCCTTTCTACATTGCTCTTAATCTTGATGTCCTGAAGAGTTAAATATATATATATATATATATATATTTTTTTTTTTTTTCCATATATTTTTTATTATTATTATTATTATAGTTATTAGATATTAGATAGTTTTTGAAATATTTGATTCGTTTTCATCCCTACCAAAAACTTAAATTATTACAAAAAGTATTTAATATTTAAGTATTAAGAAATAGATCTTAATGTATTTCGTGATTCCATTTTACATAATTCTAAGTGACATAAAAAGTAAACTTCTCTTTTTGATCTTCTTATTTTAGTGGGCATGAAGATATTGTTACATAAAATTGTCCTCCATCGTTGTTAGAAAGTAAAAAATAATTGTTATACTTTTGATAGGGTCAGAAAATTTAGAGAGAGATTATAGTTTAACTGCAACTTTGTGGGAAACAAATATAAACGATGTAATCTTTTCAGAAAAATAGTTGGGGTGGGAGCTGCAGATTGGGCTGGCTGTCTTCGGCGGCCCAGACCAATAATCAGCTGGACCAAGCCCATGTAACAAGAATGGGCCTTTAGTAATTGGGCTGATCTGGCTTTTTAGTTTGAAGTCCGAAAGCCCAATGGCCGATATCTAGTGGAACAATGCGTCTCGTTTTTGTTTTGTTTCCTCCGTTGCCGAGAAACCGAGCAGGAAGCGGTCTTTGCCGCAATACCAAATCTTCCATTTGATCAACAAGACCAAGAACATGAAAATACGGAGCTGAAGGAGGAGGATAAGAATGAAAATCAAGAGCCCTTGGACACCAAACGACTTGCCGAATCATTCCAATCGCAAGGTAATAAACTCGCCGAGGTACGCTTTCTTTACCATCGTTTTTTTTCCGCAAAATTTTTGTTATGCATATGTTTTCTAAAGATATTTTTTCTGGGTTTGACTTTGGTTTGTTCAATTTATTAAGGCAATAGGATTCAACCTAGTTATTTATGCTTGTGGAAGAAAGAAATTGTTATTCCTGACCAAATTATTGTATGCTTGTGCATATCTTGAGGAACTGGCTGGCAGTGACTTGACTAAATCTCGGTGTGGCTGTATTTTTTTCTTTTAAGTGTGATCATCTTTTTCTTGTTTAATTGATTCACCTGTTCAATAAGCTGATAAGATTCTTCGAGGAAAACATATAAGGAGACAGGTAAATGGTGTAAATATAATCGTCAATGCTTGCCTCTAAAGTTCAATTTTTAAGAGAAAAAAAAAATACCCTCTTATACTAATCATGTTTGTTTACTGCAACTCAAGGTTGGGTTAACTTTTCTCTAACTATTGGTGGCTTGCATGTGTAGATGCCATAGTTTGAGGTAGCTATAAATGATGGTGCTGTTGCTTATTTACTTCTATGTCCTTTCGGATCTACATTACTGGATGGCTTGACTATTTTAGCACATTTATTTTGAAGGATGGGAAATACCGTGAAGCACTTGGAAAGTGGGATGTTGCTCTTAATCTGATGCCTGAAAATGTGGTTTTGCATGAACGAAAAGCACAAGTTTTACTAGAAGTTGGGGATGTGTAGAGTGAACTGAAGACAGCAGCTCTTATGTCTCATGCCTTCTCCTTCTCATTATGTATTATATTTGAACAGAATTTATGTGCATGAAGTGCTTAATAGTCTTATTTTAAAAAACAGAGCAATACATGTTTTAGAACATCATTCAAGTAATTCTTCTTCATCAAGCTTCTTGTATGGTCTTACCTCTTATGTTTGAAAATATATCTTTTTGTTTTTAGCTTATTTTCAGTCCATATTTTCTTTCAAATCAACCCTGCTCTTACAATTTGTACTGTTTTTCGTCTTTCTGAATTTAGGATATTTCTAGCTGATTTTTATGCTTTGGATTTCTTTTAACTAGTTTTTGTCTATTGTAATACCGAGAGCCATAATATGCTATTTATGGGTTTTCAATTCATCTTGACAGGAGCTACCGAATTAGAACCATCATGGGCAGAGGTATGTCAACCTTAAACTCTATTAATTCTCTACATATGGAGTTCTTATATCAATAGTTTGCTTGAAATACTAGTTTGTTATTAAAATCTGATCCTTGTTATGAATTCTTTCATTAGAGTTTTTTTTTTTTTTTTTGTGGTTTTTATTTCTCTAAGGAACTTATTTCTATATTAGTTTACTACAATGTCTTTTAAAGCTAATGGAAAAGGGCAGATGCTCATGCTGTCTTAAGACCTAGTTATGATGCACAAAATTAGATGATTTTCGTCGAGATCGGCATGTTTACTTTGGCCACCCCTGAAATGTTATCAATAAGTGTTGCTTCAATGGTCTATTTTTGAGTAAACATTCTGATGAATTTTACTGTATATCATTATTGTTTACACCTAACACTAACCTTTTTACTTCACTTTATATTGTAAATTGTGTAACTAGTTCCTCAGCGTTGGATGTTAAATTGTAACATCACATGTAGGCAAATGATCATTTTCCTACTTCCAAAGTTGACATGCCTATTGTTAACTGGTAGCAATTGATGCAATTAGAAGGTCTCCCGGGCTTGTTGATAATCAATACATTATTGTGCGGAAATGATTTTGCTATTGAACGGTGCATGCTAATTACATTTGTATTCCCCGCTAATTTGTATTAGATCACCTTGATCATATCCTTTCCTTCTTCATGTGAACTTCATCAAAGTTTCCTGGGAAACTAGTGAACACAAATAAGCTGTTTATTTTGTTATGTTCAAAGTTCTACCCTTTTTCTTACAAGAGTGGTTTCATTCAGGCATGGATCACCCTCGGTAGGGCACAGTTGAATTTTGGGGAGCCAGATAGTGCAATGGGAAGCTTTGACAAAGCAATAGCTATCAAGGTACACAATTAGACATACCATTATTGTATTACCATAAGTTTTGTTCTTCTATTTTAGTACATATTTGTGTGAGTTGGTGGATCTCCGGCTTGCAAATTCCATCTTTGGTGACTGGTGGAAATACTACTCAAATATTGGCTATGATATACTTGTTTGACCACATTGTTGGAAAAAACCAATTCCACATTTGAAAGGAGCTAGTTAAAAATAGAAAAAAAAATCTTCAATTCCTCATTTGAAATGAGCTGGTTAAAAATAGAAAAAAATCTTTTGATTTTTTGGAGGAGCCAAATCAAAATTAATTGTCCAGCATGTTTGATATGTGTTTAAAGTTGTCATTGTATGCCTTTTAAGACATGGCGGTATTTGGAAGTGTACTTTCTGTTCCAGTATAACTTTTGTAGTCAACTTATTAACCTTCCAAAACTCTCTATGCAGCCTTGATGCTGACAAGGCTCGAGCTGACAGTCTGCATTACTTCTTGTAAAGAGGAGAAAACAACTTCATTTATCTGGCTTGAGCTCTGATCCAAGCCAATGTGTAGTTGGTGATTAGACTGAACTCTCCTAAACGAAAGGTGAATAGGAAAAGATATCAGTTGTCCTTCGTGGTTGCTGGAGTATGAACTTGGTTGGGCTGTATAATTTTACAATTGGAAATAATCTTCTGTAAGAATTTGCTTATCAAATGTCGTTCATCTAGGACAGCTTCAGTCCCTGAGTTTTATGTTTTTGCTTAAAGTATGATATTTAGTTCCCTTCTACAAAATGGACAAAAGATCTGGCATGAAATTGTAGATCTTTTGACAAGTTTGGTCAAGATTGTAACACTGCATCAGGATTAAGACTCTGTTTACATGCGTTGCATCTCTTTTGTGTTCCCTCCCTGGGATAAATTCTGGTGGAAAGTGGAAAAAGCTCATTTTGAGATGGTGTGTGCCAAGTGACAAATATATTGCAGATATAAGTTTCATTTGGGATTGTGGTGTACTTTCTATCGTACTTTAAAAGTCGAAAAAATTTTGATAACCCTAATTTTAGTAGGATTCACTTATATTTTTATTAATATTTCTATTTAATATTTTTCTCTAATGACATATGTTACTTTAAACAAGGGTGTACATCGTCATTTCAATTTGGGTTAAATTTTAAGTTAATTTAAAATTATTAATTTTTATTTGAACTAAATTAATTTAAATCGATAATAAAAAAATAAATAAAATAACCTAAAATTATAAGTGTTGTATTTGTTTGGTTTAGTTTAAAGGTTTAGAAAAAAAAAATTAAGAATTATTTTATTTTATAGATTTTAAATTAAGAAATAAATTTTTTTTGAATTTTATATTAATAAAATTTAAATTATTATTCATCTAAATCGAATTAAAATTTGTCAACTTAATTTTTTTAAAACGGTAATCAAATAATTAATTTATATCAATTTGGTCCAAAAATACTCACTTTTCACTCAATTCCATTTATATCAATTGGATGCAAAAGTGCCCACACCCTAACTTTAAAACCATTGCACCTCTTTTCAAATCAAGCCTTAAAAGCTTGTATTACATATTTGTTTTTACATTTTGAATATAAGTGTTAAGTTTGGTTTTACAAGCTAGAAATACTTGCAAAATATTAATTTGACATGTAGGTCTTTTAAAGTGCTACATATGTTTGTATTATCTATGTATAAAGAGGAGTACCCTCCTTTAAATTTGGTAAAATTACAGTTATATATATATATATATATATTTAAAAATTAATAAAAAGTATTCTTTAATAATAAAATTATTAATTTTAACTATTAATTAATTTAAAAAATAGTCAAATAACTAAAATAATCCTACTTCTTTGAAATAAATAAATAAATAAATAAATAATATTTGTTATTCTTCTCCTCCTCCACCTCCTCTTCCTCTTTCTGCTTCTCCTTCTTAAATAAATGAGTTCTCACTGAAAAACTATTATTATTCTTCTTTTTTTCTTAAATAATCAACTCGCTAGGGTTTCAATGAAACTTGCACTCAAAATGTTTGTACTAAACCGAATAAACATGCTTTAATCCAAAGAATCTGAACCCAAAACTTCTCAGACAAAACCATAGGGGAAACACCAGCCCTGCAATCCCTTCATTCCCATTTCTGTATTTCAATTTCTCCCCTTCGCAAAGTAAACAGAAACCCCAAAAAAAGGAAAAATAAAAAGTTGGATACTTCTATTTCATCTGCTCTCTTTTTTGTATATTAACAAACACCCTTTCATTTCAGTCTCACCCATCTCTATCATGGCTTCCAGTTCAAACCGTATAACCGCCATCACCACTAGCCCCGCCGAGAATAGGTGAAAGACGTTGCTGGGGAAGGATTGATCTGCATCCAAGTCCATTGAGTACGCCAAGAGAAGCTGAGCCTGAATTGCTTCCTCTGTTTCCATTAACTTCTCCTGGAACAATCGATGCTGACAGCTCTTCTCATTAATTAGCTTATTAACAAAGTAATCTAATCTCATTAATTAGTTCTTTGACATGTATTAATCTGGCAATAAATTGTTATTAGCTTAATTCTATGTTTTTTTTTTTTTTTGTCATTTTAAAGTTTGATGTTCGATCGCTTTCCTTCATGTAATTTGAATCAACATACCCACAGTTCTTTCCGGGCTCATCCCATGGCCATATGCAGAACAGATCCTCTGTTGCTTCAAGGTTGACAGCTGAAAATACCCATGAAATAATTTCTGGGAAATTAATTTATCCGACCCCATGAATTAATAAAGCATAAAGTTCCTGCTTTTTATTTAGTTAATATATTAAGTGATGCTTTTTATTTTTTTTATTTTTATAAATTCAAAATCCATTTATATCCTATTCAGTTAGCTCTAACCTCTCCTTCTTCAACTAGGTTCACCTTCGCCGTCGCCATGGCCCCCGCCATTTTTCTCGTCTTCTCCTAGCAGTGTTTGTGTTTCAGCAATTAATGCTAGATCATTTACTGTTCTCCAACATACTATGCAATTTACAAAAATGGGGTGAATTTTATATTTGTTTTTTTGAATTCCGTGTCCAATTCAAGATTCGAATCGATGATGCGCAACTTTATGACGAGAATAGTTTAGGGTCTCTCTCTGCCCCACGTTTCGTTATTTGTCGGCGCCTCCAATTATTTAATTAATTTTGACGAAGAAATTTCTGTCAAACAGAATCGGCCGTACAAGTGGTCACAATTATTATCTGGGACAGTTATGTCGTTGCCCTTCCGTGTCATCGTTGTTAGTGCGGCTGCATGGACTTCAAAATTTCACTTTTACCCCTCCGTTTATTTTGCATTTTTACGGAGATCCAAATTCCCTCGCGGTAAATTTAACGTCGCTCAAGATTGGCTGCGCTTGTTTGATTTAGGTTTTGATCAATAACATGCAGGTCCCTGAAGTTCTTTATTTTCAGAAATAAAAGCATACTTTATTCATTTATGTTACAAAAATTCCTAATTGGTATTAAGACTAGGAATGGACAAATTTAGTTTGAATTTAAAATCTAAATTGATCCAAAATTCTCAATTTTAATTTGAGTTAATTCGATTTAATTCAAACTAAATTGCTCTAATCTAACCATTGTCAATTGAGATAAATTTAGGTCTAAACTTAAAAACATTATCGTATCTATAAGTACAATTATATTATCAAAATATATTTATTTTTAGGCCAAAAAATAAATTTAATCATAAAATTCATATCAAATTATATTTATCATTTACTCTAAAAATAATATAATTAAAAAATTAATCTTAAATTTTAAATTTTTACATTGATATAAAAATTTTTCAAATGCAAAATTTTAAATTTTTTTACATGTGTTGGGTTGGATTGATTTAGTTAATTTGGATTAAGCCAATCAATCGGTCTAATTAATGCGATTTAGTTTTTTCAAACTGAATTTTAATGGGTTCGATTTGGATGTGTTTATCCATAATTAAGATATTAAAATAATCAAATTTATTTTTGTAATATTAAATTTTATATTCTCGCCGTGACAAAATGTGTTAATACCAGAGTATTTAAGTAGTTTGAATAGAAATTAGGGGTTTATTTGATACAATTGGTGAATTATATCTTACAGACGATAAATATAAACAATTAGAGACTTAAATATCATTGTATCTTTTTTTAACTTTATGACGTATAATTAAAGACAAATTAATTGAGATAAGATTCTTGCATGCATGTTCTGATCAACACAAGTACATTGAAAATGAAGGACTCTTTTGTTTATTAAAAAAAGATAAAGCATGTGAGTTTGAAAGGTGGGTCCAGGGATCCCTCAAGCAAACAGCAATTTACTTTCCACATCTTAATGTATTAAGATCTCTTTTATTAAGATTTCTTTTCAATTTTTTTTAAATTTAACAAAAATAATAATAAATACTATATTTAATAATAAATAATTTATTTATATTTTAAATTTTAAATTTATATCATAAAATACAAAATTAATTTATAAATTTTATTAAAATATAATATAAATTATTTAGTGTTAAATATGATATATATATATATATATATATATTATTTGATTAAAAATTAAGAGAGAAAAGGGTAAGAGGGTCCTAATTCCATCTAAATATGGCCTTCTAATTAGTATATTTAATTCTTTGAATTAGAATAACTAGGAAGGAAGTTTCTATTAACAGGTTTGTCTGGTCAACTATGACAAAAAATCAGGCAGACACTAGATTTCGTACGGCGCCAAAACGGCCATGACCAGCATCTCTCTCTCTCTCTCTCTCTCTCTCTTTCTGACAGTTGCTGCCAGTCAGTCACCTCACAGCCACCTCACAGCCACCTAAGCCAATAAACAAACAACAATCTTCTTGCCATATTCATCAAACATTTCGATCGAAAAAAAAACACTCCCATTTTTGTGAGAGACAAAAAGACAACTTTTTCTGCCCAATCATACCAAAACAAAACACTACCATTCATTCTTGTGAATGGAAATAGAAAGTTTTTAGCTTCCATTTGTGGGTTTCTTTAATATCTGTGGGAACTCTTCAAATATCCCTCTTCTTTGGTAATATTAATCAAACAGGATACTCTGTTTTTGTTTGTGCAGTACGATGCTGCCAAAGATTGGCTCATCCGACAATTTGAAGAGCTTTTGTAAGACCCAGTTGTCGAATAGGCCATCAGCTTAAATCTAAAGTGACCAAAAGACCAGGGAAACACAAGATGGCCAAAAATAAGATCATGAAAATATGGAAAAAGAAACAGAGAATTATTCATGTATATTGATAATCCGAAACTCTGGTACAATCCAAAACACAAAACAGAAAAATCAAAAATCGATTATGACATTTGAAGATTTAGTTCCTGAAATCTTCTTTAAACGGCGACCTGAACGAGAACCAAAAAGAGAAGCAATAGGTTGAACAAGTTGATCAAACATCATTCTCTTCACGGACCTTCTCTTGGCTAGAATCACACTTCCTTTTTTTGAAAGTTGCATAATCACCACAAGATTACAACTACTTCAATACGCTCCCCAATAACTTATATACTACTACTACTACCACTACCAACGCCGCCATGCTCACCGGCACCGGCATCAGAAGCAGCACCAACATCAACAACAATGACGACAACGATATTTAAGAAGAAGAAAATGTACTTGACAACAACAGCAAATTCCGATAGAAAAATAACAACAACAACATGATTTTGGACAAAACATGAAAGCTATGGAGCAGTTGGGAACACAGAAGACTTACCCTTCTTGACATATTTCGTTTTAGTTCCTGAGGCACTAGCATTATCGATGAATTGGTTGGAGACGCCAGAGGAAGAAGAGCTAAGAGAAGAACAACAATGGACTAAGAATTCATACATCATTTTCTTCACTAACTTCTTTGGTGGAGGAATAACACTTGCTTTCTTTGCCTTTGCCTTGCTTTGCTCCTCCTTCCCTGGGTTTTCTCTGCCAATTTTTCCCATCTCTCTGATCATTTTCTTCCCTAACCCAATGAATTTCTCTCTCCCTCTCTCTGAAGTTCGTTTTTAAGTTTCTGATTTCAATGTTGTAAGGCAATAGCTAAGTTCTGAGCTGCTAATTGGAATTTAAGATGGAACAATGGGGGACATGTAAACTGTAGGAATCCTAGGAAGCTGCTTGGAAATTCCCAAGGAGTAAACTTTTGATTTGGTCAATTGTGGAAATATTATTTAGGCTTAAGAGCATTCATATGCACCTTGGCTTAGTAATTCCTACTGTCGATGGCATACATCCTTGAACTGTTACCCTTTAGAATTTCTTTCAAATCCTTCCTTTGTCTTCATCAAAGATCATGAATCAAGTGGCCCTAGTCCCTTGCCAATCATCACTCTCACAAATTAGCTAATTGCTTAGCACATGGTGGACCAATGAACATGAATTAATAAGTTGTTTAATGATAGAAAAGAAAAGGTAGTAGAATCAAGTCATCCTTTAGATGTAAAAACGAAAGACAAAAGAAATATTATTGGGAAATCTGATTGCAAAGAATGATAAGAAGCTTGGTGATCTGATTGCGTGGGGCTGGCCTTTTGGCCTTGTTCATGGTGTTAAAGGCACCAATCTAAGCTAGAAGGAGGGGGCCACGTTTCCCACAACCGCGTCCCAAAAGCGACACTAGATTTCATACGGGTTCCAAACTGGCCCTTGACGTAGGACCCATGACAAGAACATCAAAACAAAACACTACCATTCATTCTTGTGAATGAAAATAGAAAGCCTTTTTAGCTTCTATTTGAGGGTTTCTTTAGTATCCGTGGGAACTCTTCATTTGTCCTTGGTCTTCATCAAAATCATGAACCAAGGTGGACTAGCCAACATTGTTAAAGATCTAATTAATTACCATTTTTTTTTGTATTTTTAAATTTTTAATTTTTATTTATTTATATGTTTTTTGTCCCTCTAACCATCACTCTCCCAAATTATAACCTTATCTGTACGTAAAGGAAGCAGGGCGCTTCTAGAGGATAACGTGGAATTGACCCACCCCAGTATGCCAATCCAAGTCAGAAAACTTGAGTCTCAGAATGGAGTAACATTGGCAATGGCGTACTGCCGACTTCACAAATTGTTATATGTAATTCTTAGTCTTCCCCAATGATCAGCCATCAACATGCTATGCGGGCAACATTAGTTTCATAGGATTGGTGGGAGACATTAGATTCAGGCAACTGATTCAAGAATATTAATTAATGGTCGCAAAGGACACCAGGAAAATACAATGAATATATAGTATAATAATTATAATGGCTTTGAGATGTTGACGAGTGTCGTAAGTGCAGTCAAAATCACTGACTCAGCCTGCCTGTGAATGATGAAGAAAACATATGCACGTGCATCCCAGAACCATTTTTCATTGTCGTGCGACAAATTCTTGTCCCCATGTACTTTTTCTTATCTAATCAACCCTGAATTCCACACACGCAACTGAAAATTCAACGAATTGATAAGCGGAGAACTAGGCTTGGAGTTGGTCACGAAGAGCTTCCTTTCAAGAACAACTATTTTTAACCTCCTATTAGATTTGAAGCAATGACTGTCCTAGTACGTCACCCGATACCCTAATAATTGAGTCAGATAAAAGGGATTAATATTTAATTATCAACTATTTAAATTTTATTTTAATTTTTTTTATTTAATAAAATATAAAATTAATTTATAAATTTAATTGAAATATAATTTAAATTATTCATTATTAATTATGTTACATGTTAATATTTATTTAAAAATTAATAATAAAAAAATTATGAATGTATCTATAATACAAGTACATCATCATTTTTTTATTTATTTAAGAAAAAAATAAAATAAATCATATAACTTTTCGGTGGTTAACGAAACACTGAATAATAGATTGAAATAATTTTTTATTTATAAGTTTTAATTAAAAATAAATATATTTACACAATTTAGGTCTATATTATAATAATACTAATACAAATTTCAAATTATATATATTATATTCGTTATATTACTGATAGGCTTAAAAACTTAAACTATTAGGTAAGAATTCAACATTTAAGTATCTATAAAAAAAAAAAAAAAAAACTTATCAAATCACATAAATTTAAGTGAATATGTGAGGATTTCAACATGAGATTTTGTTTCCAAAACCATGTTCGATTACCACTAAAGGTTCAACATTAAGGTTATACGTTTAATTTATTACTTTTATTAAATTTTAACTTCTAATTGATAACATATTATCAAAGATTGTTATTCATTCATTTTAATCATATTATCAAAGATATATAAAGGTACTTCAATAAACTATAAATATCAAAAAGATATATACAATATAATTAAAATTAAAAAGTCAAAAAAGAGAGATGAGTAAAATTAAAATCTATAAATTGAAAAAATATTTTTAGACACAAGAATAGAGATCAAAAGTAAATTTCCCATTTTTTGGTTATCTTTTATCAGTGAGTAGATACAATTATAAAAATTTGTCATTTACCATTGTTGGAATATAAAAATTAATTGTTATACTTTTAATGGGGTTAGAAAATTTAGAGATAGAAACTTATTTTAAGTGACACTTTATTAGAAATAATAACAGAGTTCAATGAAAGTTGGGTTTAATGAAAAATAAAGACGATAAAAGTTATTTTTGGAATTGAACAAAATATTATAAGGAATTTTTTCTTAATTTTAATATATTTTAACAGACAAATAAAAAAATAAATTTTAAGAAATTTTTAAAGTGATTCAATTATATTGGAGTTTTACAATACTGCTTTTTACCAATGATTATTATTCTTTTGTGATGTTTTATAAATTATATGAGATGTGATATCTAATGTCATAAAATATTTGAATTATACTTTTTTTTAATAATAATTAATTTTAAAAGAAATGATAGATTAATAGTTTAAGTTTGAATGTCACTATCAATAATTATTAATTTTCTATGAAAGCCATAATCCCATTTGAGAGGAATGGCAGCTTCACGATTCTCAATTACTATCACTCATAATTTTAGGGTAATTTAATGAATACAACATTGAAGCTATTAGTTCTTTTCTTAAATTTCTTAATTTTATGTAATAATTTAGTTTCCCTTTTATTTTTTAGTTGGTGTAGCTAACAGCGGCTTCCAATTGGTCCAGTCCAATAATTCGCTGGACCAAGTCCATTATACAAGACTTTTAGTTTGCAGTCGGAAAGCCCAAAGGCCGATATCCAACCGAAGAATATGTCCTGTTTTTTTGTTCAGTTTCCTTCTCAATTGCCGAGAAACTGAGCGGAAAGAGATGAAACTAACGTAGTACAGAAACAAAAGCAACAAGATGCGGTCTTTGTGGCGATACCCAAATCTTCCTTTTGAACTACAAGTCCAAGAGCATCAAAATACAGAGCCGCAGGAGGAGGATTAGAATGAAAATCAAGAGCCCCTGGACACCGAACGAATTGCCCAATAATTCCAATCCCAGGGCAAGAAGCTCGCGAGGTACGCTTTCTTTACCCTCGTTTTTTTTTCAGTTTTTTTATTTTTTTCTGCTAAAAACCATAACTTTTTGTTGTCCACATGTTTTCAAAAGATTTATTTGTCTGGGTGTGTTAGTTTGGTATGATCAGTTCATTAAGGCAATAGGATTCAACTGATAATTGTATGCTTGTGGAAGAAAGTGCTGATCCAATAGAAAATTTTTTATCTTGGGAGAAATTGTTGGGGCTGGCCAAATTGAAAAATTGTGATTGTGGAAGTGTTCACATGGATGATAATCGCTCTTTTTTCAAATATTTTTATTTGTTTTTTATTTCTTTATTTTTGAACTTCCTTCTACTCAAAACCCAAATGGGAATTGCATATCTTGAGGAACTAGCTGGCAGTACGTTGACTAAATCTTGGAGTGGCTGTAATTTTTTTTAGTCTCATCATCTTTTTCTTGTTAGATTGATTCACCTGATCAATAAGCTGATATAATCTGATAAGATTCTTCGAAGAAAACATATAGTGAGATAGGTAAATGGTCTATATATAATCGTCAATGATTGCCTCTGAAGTTCAATTAAATTTTTTTTTTTAAATACCCACTTTTACTAATTATGTTTGTTTATTGCAACTCAAGTTTTAGTCAGTTTGTCTCTAACTGTCTGCGGCTTGCATGTGTAGATGCCATAGTTTGAGGTAGCTGTAAATGATAATGTGCCGTTGCTTATTATTTCTATGTACTTTAGGGTCTGCATTGCTGGATGGCTTGACTATTTTAGCACGTTTGTTTTGAAGGATGGGAAATTCCAGCAACCACTTGGAAAGTGGCAGGCTGCTCTTAATCTTATGCCTGGAAATGCGGATGCATGGTATGCATTGAAGGCAGCAGCTGGTATGTCAAAAATTATTGTGCCCTCTCTTTCTCATTTATGTATTATATTCGAACAGAAATTTAAATGCGTGAAGTGCTTTTTGTCTTATTATAAGAAAAGAGTAATAAATGTTTTAGAACATTATTCAAGTAATTCTTTTTCATGAAGCTTCTCATATGGTCTTAACACTTAAGTTTGAAAATATATGTTCTTGCTTTTAATTTTCAGTTCATATTTTCTTTCAAATCAAGCTTGCTTGTACAATTTGTACTGTTTTTCACCTTTTTGATTGTAGGATATTTCAAGATGAGTTTTATGCTTTAGAATTTTTTTTTAAACTAGTTTTTGTCTATTGTAATACTGAGAGACATAATGTGCTATTTATGGTTTTCCATTCATCTTGACAGGAACTAGCGAATTAGAATCGTCATGGGCAGAGGTATGTCAACATTAAACTCTTTTGATTCTCTACATATGGAGTTCTTGTATCAATATTTAAGCCATAATAGTTTCCTTGAAATACTTGTTTGTTATTAAAATCTGATACTTGTTCTGAATTTTTTCATTAGAGGGTTTTTTTTTTTTTTGTGGTTTTTATTTCTCTAAGTAACTTATTTTCTATATTGGTTTCCTACAAAGTCTTTTGAAGCTAATTGAAAAAGTAGATGCTCATGCTATTTTAAGAGCTAGTCATAATGCACAGAATTAGGTAATTTTCACTGAGATCCGCTTGCTGATTTTGGACACCCCTGAAATGTTATCAATAAATGTTGCATCAATGGTCTATCTTTGAATAAACCTTCTATTGAATTTCATTGTCTATCATTATCATTTACATCTAACACTAACTTTTATTAACTTCATATTGTAAAATTCGTAACTAGTTTGACAATGTTGGATGGTAAGTTGTAACATCACCCGTAGGCAAATGATCATTTTCCTACTTCCAAAATTGACATGTCTATTAACTGGTAGGGATTGATGCAATTAGAAGATCTAAAAGTCTTGTTGATAATTGATACATTATTGCTCTGCCACGATTTAGCAATTGAACTGCGTACATTAATCACATTTGTTTTCCCATCTAATTCGTATTAGATGATTTCATTCAGGCGTGGATCACCCTTGGTAGGGCACAGTTGAACTTTGGGGAGCCAGATAGTGCAATGAAAGCTTTGACAATGCATTAGCTATCAAGGTATACAATCAGACATGCCCTTGTTTTATTTCCATAATTTTTATTGTTCTATTTTAGGAAATTTTTGTGTGAGTTGGTGGATCTCTGAGTTGTAAACTCTTATGTTTGGTGACAGGTGGAAATGCTGCTCAATATTGGCATGATATACTTGTCTAAGCACATTGTTGGAAAAAAACCAATTCCACAGTTGAGTTAGGAAAAAATAGACAAAATCTTTCGACGTTTTGGAGGAGCCAAATCAAAATTAATTGTCCAGCATGTTTGATATGTGTTTAAAGTTGTCATTGTATGCCTTTAAGATATGGTAGTATTTGGAAGTGTACTTACTGTTCCAGTATAACTTTTGTTGTCAACTTATTACCACCCAAAACTCTCTATGCAGCCTAATGCTGAAGAGGCTTGAGCTGACAGACAGACTGCATTACATCTTGTAAAGAGGAGCAAACAACTTCATTTATCTGGCTTGAGTTCTGATACAAGCCAATATGTAGTTGGTGATTAGACTGAATTTGCCTAAATGAAAGGTGAATAGGAAAAGGTATCAGTTGCCCTTCATGGCTGCCGGGAGTACGAACTTGGTTGGGCTGTATAATTTTACAATTGGAACTAATCTTTCGTAAGAATTTGCTTATCTAGGACAGCTTCAATCCGAGGTGTATGTTTTGGTGTAAAGTATGATATTTAGTTCTCTTATACAAAATGGACAAAAGATCTAGCATGAAATTGTAAATCTTTTAATAAGTTTGGCCAAGTTTGTAACACTGCATCAGGATTAAGGACTCTTTTTATTTGTGTAGCATCTCTTTTATGTTCTGCCTCTGGGATAAACTCTGGTGGAACGGGGAAAAAGGCTGATTTTGAGGTAGTTTTTGCCAAGTGACAAACCACGGTGGAAACACCACCCTTGTAATCCCTTCATTCCCATTTCCTTATTTCAATTTCTCCCCCTTCACAAAGCAAACAGAAACCATATAAAAAGGAAAATAAAAACTTGAAAAACATATATTTCTTCTCTTTCTCTCTTTTGTATATTAAGGGACACCCTTTCATTTCATTCTCACCCATCTCTTCCTTGGCTTCCGGTTCAAACCGTTAAACCGCCATCACTACCAGCCCCGCCGAGATCAGGTGAAAGGCATTTCTGGGGAAGGATTTGATCTGCATCCGAGTCCATTGAGTACGCCAAGAGTAGCTGAGCCTGAATTGCTTCCTTTGTTTCCATTAACTTCTCCTGGAACAAACAATGCTGATAGCTCTTCTCGTTAATTAGCCTATTAACGAAGTAATCTAATCTCATTAATTAGTTGGATTAATCTGGTAATAAATTATTATTAGCTTCTCATTCTATGTATTTTCTTTGTCATTTTGAAGTTTGATGTGCGATCGCTTTCTTTCATGTAATTTGAATCGACATACCCACAGATTGTTCCAGGTTCATCCCGTGGCCATGTGCAGAACAGATCCTCTGTTGCTACAAGGTTGACAGCTCAAACTGGGTGAAAGTACCCATGAATTAATTTGTGGGTAATTAATTTATCAAACCCTTTGAATTAATAAAGCATAAAGTTCCAGCAATTATAAAAGACAGACGTAGGAACATAATCTTCATTTATCATGAAATCTAAGTGGATACAAACAAACACTTACCAGCACCGTGTGGGGACAACATAATAATAATAAACAGTACAAATAAAGTATCTATAATTAATTATATTGGAAATAATAATTAATCAAGATTCAATAGTCGGAGCCATCAGAGCAGCAAAGAGAAGCAATAAATTGGACAAAGGAATCCAATATCATACTCTTAACCAGTCGTTTCTTTGCCGGGAATACACTAGCCTTTGCTTTTGCTTTTGTCTTAACCCATGGCTCTGTATTGGCTCTGCCCTCTTCTTCTTCTATTGGGTTCGCCTTCGCCGTCGTCATGGCCGCCGCCGCCGCCGCCGCCATATTTTTCGTCTTTTCCGAACAGATTGTTTGAGTTTCAGCAATGAATGCTAGAGAAAAGAGATCATTTACTGTCCCCAAATGTACTCTGCTCTACTGAATTTATAGAGCAGGAAAGAACGCGGTGAATTTTATTTTATTTTTTTATAATTGTTTTAAGAAATCAACCAATGAAAGGAGATTTCGTGTCTAATACAAGATTCGATCGATTGATACGCGTGTTTATAATTACGAATACTTCAAGTCTCTCTCGGTCCCCCGTTAGTCATTTGTCGGCGCTTCAAATTATTTAATTAATTTTGACGAAGAAACGTCAGTCAAAGCGGAATCGGCCGTCGTAGATTATACGCTAGATTCTGCCGTACCATTGGTCCACAATCCCAACTTTTAGTTGGAACAGTCAATGTGGTTGCTCACTTGCGCTGCTTGTGCGTGCAATCGTTTTTACTGTTGTTACATGGAATTCAACATTCACTTTTACCACCCCGTTGATTTTGCATTTACGGCGAATTAAATATCATTATCTCTCTCTCTCTTTTCATTTTTTTTACTTTGCAACAATACAATTAAAGACAAATTAATTAAGACAATTATTTTATGCTTTCTTGACAACGATTAGTCAGTGTCAGAAAAGGAAAGGAAAGGATGCTTCCTTGCCTTTTATTTTATGCTTTAATACTGTTTCCAATTACTCGACGCTATCTTTGTGTGACAAAGATTAGTCACTGTCAGAAAAGGATAGGATGATTTCTTGCCATTTTTTAATACCAAACTGGGCCCTTGATGAAGGACATTGACAAGAACGTCTCTCTTTTGGGTTGTTCTTCTGACAGTTGCTATCAGTTAGTCACCTCGCAAAGACCAAAACCAATTAACGAATAACATTCTTCTTGCCATATTCGTCAAACATTTCGATCGAAATAAAAACACGAAGGAAAAAAATAAACCCAGAAACTTTTTCTGCCCAATCATACCAAAATAAAACACTATACCATGCATTCTTGTGAATGAGGAAAAAAAAAAAAAGTTTTTAGCTTCCATTTGTGGGCTTCTTTTAACATGTGTGGGAACTCTTCAAATCTCCCTGTTCTTTGGGTAATATTAATCAAACAGGGTACTCTGTTTTTGTTTTTGCAGTACGATGCTGCCAAAGATTCACTCATCCGACAATTTGAAAAGAGTTTTTGTAAAACCCAGTTGTTGAATTGGCCATCAGCTTGAATCTAAAGGGACCAAAAGCTCAGGGAAACACAAAATGGCCACAAATAAAATCGTCAAAATATGGAACAAAAAAAAAAAAAGAAAGAAACTGAGAATTATTCATATATATTTTGATAATCTGAAACTCTGGTACAATCCAAAACACAAGACAGAAAATCAACATCAACAACAATGACGACGAGGAGATTTAAGAACAAGGAAATGTACTTGACAACAACAACAACAACACGACCACGACAACAACAACAACAACTTGGACAAAACATGAAAGCGATGAAACATTTTTAATTTTCAATATGTAATAAAATGTTTTTAATAATATTACAAATATAAATTTTTATATAAATTCATTTGAATAATTGAAATTGTAAAACTGGTGTTAATAATATTATTTCGTGCTACATAATTGATTATGTCAAATGGTATATTGGGCCAGGATTTAGTTATGCATTTTTTTTTTTTTACAAAAATAATAATTTTTAATTTGCGAAGATAATTGACTCATAGTTAGTAAGACCACTTTACCCACTAGTCCTCTTAATAATTTTACATCATCAACCTTCATTTTTTAGAAGAAAAAAATTTTAAAATAGTTTTACTTTAAATTTATTTATGTAAATAGTTAATTTTTTTTTTTACTTTAGTTTCTTATTAAGTTGATCAATTTTATTATTTTTTGACAATTTCATTTGTGAGTATATTGTCTCCTATTATTGTGACTTGAAATTGATTTCCTGTTATTGTATTTTTTTTGGTTTGTTATTACATATTGATATAAAATTTTAAATTTTTTTTAAAATGATCCAATTATATTGGAGTTCCTTATCAAATGATTGTTGCTCTTTTGTAAAGATTCATGAATTCCATGGGATGTGATATCAAATATCATAAAATATTTAAGTTATACTCTCTTAATAATAATTAATTTTAAAAGAAGTGATAAATTAACGGATCAAATTTAAATGTTACTGTCAATAACTGTTACTTGTTTATGGTAGCGATAATCATATTTAAGATAAATGATAGTTTGACGATTCTTAATTAGTATCACTCATAATTTTAGTGTACTTTAATGAATGTGACATCAAAGCTATTAATTTTTATGTAATAATTTAGTTTCCTTTTTATTTTTTTATTTTTTAGTTGGCGTAGCAAACAGCGGCTTCTGATTGGGCTGGGTTGTCACTGTTGAGTTTGGTGGTCCAGTTCAATAATTCGCTGGACCAAGTCAATAGTACAAGACTTTTAGTTTGCAGTCGGAAAGCGCGACGGCCGATGTCTAACCTGAAGAACATGTCTAGTTTTTGTTCTGTTTCCTCCCCGGATGCCAAAAACCTGAGCAGTGATAGATGAAACTAACGTGGTATAAAAACAAGAGTCCCAAGAAGCGGTCTTTGCCGCAATACCCAGATTACCCTTTTGAACAACAAGACCAAGAACATGAAAATACAGAGCTGAAGGAGGAGGATAAGAGTGAAAATCAAGAGCCCTTGGACACCAAACGACTTGCCGTATCATTCCAATCCCAGGGCAATGAACTCGCCAGGTACGCTTTCTTTGCCATCATTTTTTTTCCTCCTAAAAACCATAACTTTTTGTTGTCCACATGTTTTCTAAAGATTTTTTTGTCCGGGTGTGTTAGTTTGGTCCGATCAATTTGTTAAGGCAAGGATTCAACTGATTATTGTATGCTTGTGGACGAAAGAAATTGTTAGTGTTGATCCAACAGAAAATTTTTTATTTCGGGAGAAATTGTTGGGGCTGGCCTAATTGAAAATTTGTGATTGTGGAAGTGTTCACATGAATAATAATCCCTATTTTTTAAATTTTTATTTGTTTTATACATGCTTATTTTTGAACTTCATTCTACTCAAAACCCAAATGGGAATTGCATATCTTGAGGAAGTAGCTGGCAGTGAGTCGAATAAATCTTGGAGTGGCTGTATTTGTTTTAGTGTAATCATCTTTTTCTTGTTTAATTGATTCACCTGATCAATAAGCTGATAAGACTCTTCGAAGAAACCATGTAGTCAGACAGGTAAATGGTCTATATATAATCGTCCATGCTTGCCTCTAAAGCTCAATTATTTTTTTGAAATATCCCTCTTATACTAATCATGTTTGTTTATTGCAGCTCAAGTTTTGGTCAGTTTGTCTCTAACTATCAGTGGCTTGCATGTGTAGATGCCATAGTTTGAGGTAGCTGTAAATGATGGTGCTGTTGCTTCTTTATTTCTCTGTACTTTTGGATCTACATTATTGGTTGGCTTGACTGTTTTAGCACATTTTTTTTGAAGGATGGGAAATTCCAGGAAGCACTTGGAAAGTGGCAGGCTGCTCTTAATCTGATGCCTGCAAATGCGGATGGGTGGAGTGCATTGAAGGCAGCAGCTCGTATGTCAAAAATTATTGTGCCCTCTCTTTCTCATTTATGTATTATATTCTAACAGAAATTTAAATGCGTGAAGTGCTTTTTGTGTTATTATGAAAAAAGAGCAATATGTGTTTTAGAACATCATTCAAGTAATTCTTTTTCATGAAGCTTCTCATATGGTCTTACACTTGAGTTTGAAAATATATGTTCTTGCTCTTAGCTTATTTTCAGTTCATATTTTCTTTCAAATCAAGCCTGCTTGTACAACATACACTGTTTTTTGCCTTTTTGATTGCAGAATATTTCAAGCTGAGTTTTATGCTTAAGAGTTTTTTTTTAACTAGTGTTTGTCCATTGTGATACCGAGAGCCAAATATGCTATTTATGGATTTTCCATTCATCTTGACAGGAGCTAGCAAATTAAAATCATCACGGGCAGAGGTATGTCAACCTTAAACTCTTTTAATTCTCTGTCAGTATTTAAGCCATAATAGTTTCCTTGAAATCCTTGTTTGTTATTCAGACAATTCTGAATTTTTTTCATTAGAGTTCTTTTTTTTTTTTGTGGTTTTTATTTCTCTATGTAACTTATTTTTTATTGGTTTCCTACAAAGTCTTTTGAAGCTAATGGAAAAGTAGATGGTTAAGCTATTTTAAGAGCTAGTCGCGATGCACAAAATTAGTTTATTTTCATTGAGATCTGCATACTTACTTTGGTCACCCCCGAAATGTTATCAATGAGTGTTGCATCAATGGTCTATCTTTGAGTAAACCTTCTATTGAATTTTATTGTCTATCATTATCATTCACACATCTAATGCTAACTTTTTATTAACTTCATATTGTAAAATTCGTAACTAGTTCCTCAATGTTGGATGATAAGTTGTAAGGTAGCATGTAGACAAATGATCATTTTCCTACTTCCAAAATTGATGTGCCTATTTTTAACTGGTAGGGATTGATGCAATTAGAATATCTCAAAGTCTTGTTGATAATTGATACATTATTGCTCTGCCATGATTTAGCTATTTAACCGTGAATGTTAATTACATTTATATTCCCAGCTAATTTATATTAGATGATCATTTAGTTATATCCTTTCCGTGTTCATGTGAACTTCATCAAAGTTACCAGGGAAACCATAGTGAACACGAACAAGCTGTTTATTTTGTTCTGTTCAAAGTTCTACCCTTTTCCTTACAAGAGTGGTTTCGTTCAGGCATGGAACACCTTCCGTAGGGCACAATTGAACTTTGGGGAGCCGGATGCATTAGCTATCAAGGTACGCAATTTGACATGCCATTATAGTGTTTCCATAATTTTTGTTCTTCTATTTTAGAAAATTTTGTGTGAGTTGGTGGATCTCCTGTTTATAAACATTATCTTTGGTGACTGGTGGAAATGCTTCTTGATATTGGCATGATATACTTGTTTGAGCACATTGCTGGAAAAAACCAATTCCACAGTTGAAAGGAGCCAGGAAAAAATAGAAAAATCTTTTGATTTTTTTGAGCCAAATCAAAATTAACTGTCTGGCACATTTGATATGTGTTTAAAGTCGTCACTGTATGCCTTCAAAACATGGGAGTATTTAAAAGTGTACTTACTGTTTCAGTATAACATTTGTCGGCAACTTATTGACCCAAAACTCTCTATGCAGCCTGATGTGAGAAGGCTCGAGCTGACAGACAGACTGCATTACATCTTGTGAAGAGGAGAAAACAGCTTCATTTATCTGGCTTGAGTTCTGATACAAGCTAATATGTAGTTGATGATTAGACTGAAGTCTCTTAAATGAAAGGTGAATGGGAAAAGGTATCAGTTGTCCTTTGTGGTTGCCGGAGTTTTAACTTGGTTGGGCTGTATAATTTTACAATTGGAATTAATCTTTTGTAAGAATTGTCTTATCAAATGTTGTTTATCTAGGTCTGAGGTGTATGTTTTTCATGTTAAGTATGATATTTAGTTCTCTTATACAAAATGGACAAAAGATCTAGCATGAAATTGTAAAATTTTTAACAAGTTTGTCCAAGTTTGTAACACTTCATCAGGATTAAGGACTGTGTTTACTTGTGTTGCATCTCTTCTATGTACCTCCTGTGGGATAAATTTTCTGGTGGAAAGTGGAAAAAGCTCATTTTGAGATAGTTTGTGCCAAGTGACAAATATATTATGGTGTTTCTGTTGTGCTTTCGTAAAATAGACAAGACATTGGCCCTCTTGTCAATTGTGTTTTGGTTTCATGAGCATAGATAGCTGGATACATGCAAGTGTTGTTGCTATTTGTGTTGGTTTTTGGTTCAAAAAGAGTAGTCTTGATTGGTGGCAAAAGTCACCATTAAGGAAGAGACAATACTAATCAAATTGTACAAAGCTACTGGAAGAAGAGAAACAAACTAGCCTAAATTTTGTTTTATTTATGCAATCTTAATGGGAAAAAAGGATGTTGGGTACTATCATACATGCTAGTGTAAGCTAAGTTTGACCAAAGGGAAGACTATAGAATGGACAGAGCACTTTCCATTAAAGGATATGGAGCGTCCATGTATCCCTCCACGTTAACCTCGTACGGTCGTAATCTTGTCTCTTCTCAACTTGTACTTTGCATTTTACCCACTACCTCTTTCTCTCTGTCCCTTATCTTTTTTCCTTTTCATTTTTATTTTGACACCCTTATTTTTTATCACTGGCATATTCTTTTGCCTGTTAAAATACCCAAAAAAAAAAAAAAAAACACTCTTAGCAGTTATTTTTAAAATTTATAAAAATAATATTAAAAATACTTAAAATTTTTTTAAAAAAAATTAAAAAATATTGGGCCAAAAATATTTCTAAAAATTTAGCTATTAAAGCACTGCACCAAAAATTTAAGATTGCAAACATGTCTAAGTGTTGCACCTTTAATTTTAAGCATATTAGTTGAAGTGTAAATATGGAATATAATTCAAATTTCATATGCGTAGAATGAAGGGAATTTGGTCATCCTTAGAATAAGGATAAGACTCTCCTCATAGTCTTATTGATACTTGAGCTATCATTACTGTACTTGAAGTACTCTGATAATCTATGCCAAGTACTGTTTTCAAAAAAGAATATTAAGCAACTAATAAGATTGAGATCCAAGAAAATTGCCTGGTACTCGAGAATGTGAATAATTTGTCTAGTAGGGTAGTTTATGGCACTCTTAGTGTTAATTAAAGCGCAAATAATAAGTGCGATTTTAATTCTATGTACACATACTAAAAGAAAATTTGACCATTCACTGTTGCAAAATAATTGAGGGCTAAAACTGATAAAACTAAGTCAAATTAAGACTAATTACATATAAATTGTGTAAAATTAACCCTTAATTATGTACTCATCCGAAGAATACCATGCAGATCGAAGAAAGAGAATAACATGTAAATTGTGTAAAATTGATCCTCAAATATGTACGTACTCATTTGAAGAATACCACACATATCCAAAAAAAAAAAAAAAAAAAAAAAGGAGTAGCATGTAAGTTGTATAAAATAGACCTACGAACTATTCGAAGGATGGAGCACAAACAGGAGAAAGAGTCGTGTGACACTAAGCTCGTAATTTACTGGGGAGAAAAGATGACGGCCACATATGGACAATTACTGCGGGTCCTAAACGTGCACGTATGTAACATTTGCTTAATGGGCTGGTCCCCGGCAGTCGTACGATGTACTCTTTATTGCTGGCATTATCTCAACAACCAGTCATGCACATGACTTCGCTGCACGGTTTGATGATTTAACCACCTGCATTAATTAATGAATAATAATAATAATAATAATAATGTCTTAAATTCTTAAACATGCAAACGCTTAATATAGTTAATGGGTACTTAATTCAATTATCATAATTCACAATATGCTTTGGAATTTAGGACAATAATATCTTTCTGAATTAATTAATAATGTCTTTGCTAAATTTAGGATATTTCAAACTAATTTCCATGCTTTGTAATTTTGTCTGCTGTAATACCAAGATCCATAATATGGTATTTATGGATTTTCCCTTCATCTTGACAGGAGCAACCGATTTAGAACCGCCATGAGTAGAGGAGGTATGTCGACCTTGAACACTTTTAATTTCTTGTCTCTACATATAAAGTTCTTATATCAATTTATAAGCCATAATAGGTTTCTTTAAATACTTTCTTGTTATTAAAATCTGATCCTTGTAATGAATTTCTTCATTAGAGTTATTATTTCTCTAATGAACTTACTTTCTATATTGGTTTCGTGCAAAGTCTTTTGAAGTGGTAACATGACATGCAGGGAAATGATCATTTACCGACTTCCAAAGTTGATGGCGACTGTTTTTAACTTGTAGGGATTGTTTTCAACTAGGAGAGATTTCATACGGGAGGGCTCAAACTGGCCCTTCGTGTGGGACTATGAAAAGAACGTCTCTTCTCAGCTTTTTTGGGCAATTCCTACCAGTCAATTGACAGTTATCAAAAACCAATTAACAAACAACTTTCTCCTTGCCATGCTCGTCAAACATTTCGATCGAAATAAAAACACTTCCATTTTTGTAAGAAAAATACTCCAAACTTCCTCTGCCCAATCATACCAAAATAAAACATTAAACATTCATTCTTGTGAATGAAAATAGAAAGTTTTAGCTTCCATTTGTGGGTTTCTTTAATATCTTTGGGAACTCTTCAAATTTCCCTGTTTTTTGTGTGATATAAATAAAAAAAGGATACTCTATTTTGCAGTACGATCCTGCCAAAGATTGGCTCATTCGACAATTTGAACAGTTTTTGTGAGACCCAGTCGTTGAATAGGCCATCAACTTGAATCTAAAGTGACCAAAAGATCAGGGAAACACAAGATGGCCGAAAAATAAAATCATCAAAATATGGAAAATGACGCACAGAATTGTTCATATATATCGTTAATCTGAAACTCCGTTACAATCCAAAACGGGAAAACGGAAAATCAAAAATCGATTATGACATTATAGCAACAAGTTCCTGAAATCTTCTTCAAACAGCGACCTGAACGAGAACCAAAAGGGGAAGCAAACGATTGAACAAGTTGATCAAACATCATTCTCTTCACGGACCTTCTCTTGGCTGGAATCACACTTGCTTCCTTTCTTTGAAAGTTGCATAATCACCACAAGATTACAACTACTTCAATACGCTCCCCAACAACTTAGATTCTGCTACCACTACCAGCACCGCGGTCACCCACAGGCAGCGGCATCAGAAGCAACAACAACACCAACAACAATGACGATAAGGAGATTTAAGAAGAAGAAAATGTACTTGACAGCAACAGCAAATTCCAATGGAAAAATAACAACAAGAAGAAGAAGATTTTGGACAAAACATGAAAGCTATGGAGCAGATGGGAACACAGACGACTTACCCTTCTTGACATTTTTCTTTTTAGTTCCTGAAGCACTAGCATTATCGATGAATTGGTTGGAGACGCCAGAGGAAGAAGAGCTAAGAGAAGAACAACACTGGACTAAGAATTCATACATCATTTTCTTCACTGACTTCTTCAGTGGAGGAATAACACTTGCTTTCTTTGCCTTTGCCTTGCTTTGCACCTCCACCCTTGGGTTTTCTCCGCTCACTTTTCCTGTCTCTCTGATCATTTTCTTCTCCAACCCAATGAGCTTGGTTTTTGAGTTTCATATCTGAATGTTGGGAAAAGTTCTTGGCTTCTTATAGGAATTTAAGATGGACCAAGTGGACTACAAATTTTAATGATACGTTGACACGTAACAATTCAGACAACTAAAACAGTAGACACACATTGCACTGTACAAAGATGGTTTCTTAATATTTTTAATTTTTAATTAATTTTTATTTATTAAAATAAAAATAAAAATAAAAAATTAAATTAAATTAAATTAAAATAAAATCTTAATCTCTTGTTCTCTTATACTTAAAGGCTAATAATAAAATAAACTAAAAAAATTTTTTATCTATGAAAAAATTATTAAACAAACTTAACCCGTATGGCAATATGACATGGGTCAATTCTAGACTGGTAGTTTATATTTAATTTAATATCAAATATAATGTTGTATTAAATTTTATCAATTCAATTTAATTAATTACTTCAATTATATTTTAATTTTTTTAATGAAAAATAAAAATAATGAAGGTTATTTTTTAAAATTTAACCAATTTGTTATTAAAAAAAATTAAATTTTTAAAAATTTTAATAGAATAAATTAAAAAAAAAAGGATTATGAAAAAATTTTACAGAATTCCAATAACATCACTCAAAATTTTAATGCATATAAATAAACGTAACATCACTGTTTACTAAAAAATTTTCACTGTAGTTTTATTAATAATATTATAATTTCTTTTTTTAAAAAAAATAGTTGGTCTAGCAGCTTCAGATTGGACCGGGTTGTCTTCGGCAGGCCCAGACCAATAATTCGCTGGACCAAGTCTACGTAAAAAAGTGTTCCGTTAGTAATTGGGCTGGTCCGGCCTTTTAGTTTGTAGTAGGAAAGCCCAAAGGCCAATATCTGACCGAACAAGACTGTCTCGTTTGCGGAGAAACTGGGCAGAGAGACGAAACTAACGTGGAGCAGAATCAAGAGCAGCAAGAAGCTGTCTTTGCCGCAATACCCAAATCTCCCATTTGTTCAACAAGACCAAGAACGTGAAAGTACAGAGCTGAAGGAGGAGGATAAGAATGAAAATCAAGAGCACTTGGACACCAAACGACTGGCCGAATCATTCCAATCCCCAGGCAATAAACTCGCCGAGGTACGCTTTCTTTACCATCGCTTTTTTTTTTTTTTTTCTGCTAAAAACCATAACTTTTTGTTTTGCATATGTTTTCCGAAGATGTTTTTTCTGGGTGTGAGTTTGGTTTGATAAATTTATTAAGGCAATAGGATTCAACTAGTTATTGTATGTCTGTGGAAGAAAGAAATTGTTGGTGCTGACCCAATTGTAACTTTTTTTATTGTGGGAGAAATTATTAGTGCTGACCGAGTTTTGTATGCTTGTGCATATCTTGAGGTACTAGCTGGCAGTGACTTGACTAAATTTTGGTGTGGCTGTTTTTTTGTTAGTGTCATCATCCTTTTTCTTGTTTAATTGATTCACCTGTTCAATAAGCTGATAAGATTCTTCGAAGAAAACACATAGTGAGACAGGTAAATGGTCTATATATAATTGTCAATGCTTGCCTTTAAAGTTCAATTTTTTTCTTTTGAAATACCCTCGTATACCAATCATGTTTGTTTATTGCAACTCAAGTTTGAGTCAACTTTTCTCTAACTATTGGTGGCTTGCATGTGTGGATGCCATAGTTTGAGGTAGCTGTAAATGATGGTGCCGTTGCTCATTTACTTCTATGTACTTTCGGATCGACTTTATTGGATGGTTTGACTATTTTAGCACATTTATATTGAAGGATGGAAGATACCGTGAAGCTGCTCTTAACCTGATGCCTGAAAATGTGGTTTTGCATGAACAAAAGGCACAAGTTTTACTCGAAGTTGGGGATGCATGGAGGGCACTGAAGGCAGCAGCTTGTATGTCAGAAATTATCATGCCTTCTCTTTCTCATTATGTAATATATTTGAACAGAATTTAAATGCGTGAATTGCTTAATAATCTTATCATAAAAAACAGAACAATAGATGTTTTAGAACATGATTCAAGTAATTATTTTTCATCAAGCTTCTTATGTGGTCTTTCCTCTTAAGTTTGAAAATATATCTTTTTGCTTTTAGCTTATTTTCAGTTCATATTTTCTTTCAAATCAGGCCTTCTTGTGCAATTTATACTGTATTTTGTCTTTCTGAATTTAGGATATTTCAAGCTGATTTTTATGCTTTGGAATTTTTTTAACTAGTTTTTGTCTACTGTAATACTGAGATCCATAATATGCTATTTGTGGATTTTCCATTCATCTTGACAGGAGCTACCAAATTAGAACCATCATGGTAAGAGGTATGTCAACCTTAGACTCTATAATTTCTTGTCTGTACATATAGAATTCTTGTATCAATTTTTTATGCCATAATAGTTTGCTTGAAATACTTGTTTGTTATTAAAATCTGATCCCTGTTACAAATTCTTTCATTAGAGGTTCTTTTTCGTGGTTTTTATTTCTCTGGGGAACTTATTTTCTATATTGGTTTCCTACAATGTCTTTTAAAGCTAATGGAAAAGGGTAGATGCTCAGGCTGTTTTAAGAGCTAGTCATGATGCACAAAATTAGGTGATTTTCATCGACATCCACATGTTTACTTTGGCCACCCCCCCTGAAATCTATAAGTGTTGCTTCAATGGTCTATTTTTGAGTAAACATTCTGATGAATTTTATTGTATGTCAATCGTTTGCACCTAACACTAACCTTTTTACTTAACTTTTATAAAATTTGTAACTAGCTCCTCAATGTTGGATGTTAAGTTGTAACATTGCACGTAGGCAAATGTTCATTTTCCTACTTCCAAAGTTGACGTGCCTATTGTTAACTGGTAGAGATTGATGCAATTAGAAGGTCTCCAAGGCATGTTGTAGTCGATACATTATTGCTCTCAAATGATTTGGCTATTGAACTGTGCAAGTTAATTACATTTGTGTTCCCCGCTAATTTGTATTAGATGATCTTTCCTTTCCTTCTTCATGTGAACTTCATCAAAGTTTCCTTGGAAACTATAGTGAACACAAGCAAGCTGTTTATTTTGTTCTGTTCAAAGTTCTACCTTTTTTCTTACAACAGTGGCTTTGTTCAGGCATGGATCACCCTTGGTAGGGCACAGTTGAACTTTGGGGAGCCAGATAGTGCAATGTGAAGCTTTGACAAAGCACTAGCTATCAAGGTACACAATCAGAGATGCCGTTATTGTATTTCCATCAATTTTGTTCTTGTATTTTAGGAAATATTTGTGTGAGTTGGTGGACCTCTGACTTGCAAACTCTATCTTTGGTGACTGGTCGAAATGGTGCCCGAATATTGGCATGGTGTACTTTTTAACCACGTTGTTGGAAAAAACTGATTCCGTAGTTGAAAAGAGCTAGGAAAAAATAGAAAAAAATCTTTTGATTTTTTTTGAGGAGCCAAATCATAATTAATTGTCCAGCACATTTAAAGTTGTCATTTATGCCTTAAAGACATGAAAGTATATAGAGGTGTACCTACGGTTCCAGTATAACTTTTGTCATCAACTTGTTAACCCAAAACTCTGCATGCAGCCTGATGCTGAGGAGGCTCGAGAAGACAGACTGCATTACATCTTGTAAAGAGGAGAAAACAACTTAATTTATCTGGCTTGAGTTCTGATACAAGCCGATATGTAGTTGGTGATTAGACTGAAGTCTCCTAAGCAAAAGATGAATAGAAAAAGATATCAGTTGTCCTTCGTGGTTGCCGGAGTATGTACTTGGTTGGGCTGCATAATTTTGCAATTGAAATTAATGTTTTGTAAGAGTTTGCCGACCAAATGTCGTTCATCTAGGACAGCTTCAATCCTTGAGGTGTTTGTTTTCGTGTGAAGTATGATACTTAGTTCTCTTATACAGAAGGGACAAAAGATCTAGCATGAAATTGTAAATCTTTGATGCTGAGCTGGAAACATGCATGTGGTGTTGCTGTTTGTGTTTTGGCTTCAAAAAGATTAGCCCTGGTTGGTGGCAAAAGTCACCATTAACTTCCAAAATTATTAATCAAATTGTATAAAGCTACCAGAAGAAATAGAAACAAATAAACATAGATTTAAGTACAAACTTTGAGTTTTGTCATCATCTTATTAACCCTTTATCCACTTTCTGAATTTAATAATGACAATAATAAAATGTATGTCCCACTTAACTTGTCAACTTTAATAAGAAATAAAAAATTATAAAAAGAAAAGAAAAGAATGACACGGATGTCACCGTAAACTTTGCCTTCTCCGGAAAAAGATCACCTTTTCCGGTCAGATCACTAGCAGAGCAAACCGTTTTGCTGCCTAGCATTCCTGATTACAAAGGAAATGTTGATCAAGACCGGCTAAGATGTCGTATGAGTGTAATCATCACCTCTCTCAACCTATCTGAGTTTGCGACGATGAAATTTGAATCAGAATATCACCAATCGTAATCTCATGGGTTTCGAGCTTTTCTGCTATCTCTTTTCTTTCATGTAATTTGAATCAACATACCCACAGATTTTTTTGGGTTCATCCCATGGCCACATACAGAACAGATCCTCTGATTCTTCATGGTTGACAGCTCAAATTGGGTTAAAATGCCCAAGATTTCTGGGTAATTAATTTACCCAACTCCATGAATTAATAAAGCATAAAGTTCCAGCAGTTACAATAGACAGATACAGAAACATAATCTTCATTTATTATGAATTCTAAGTGGATACAAACTCTTACAGGCACTGGGTGGCGACAACATAATCATAATGACAATGAACAGTACAAATAAAGTATCTATAATTAATTATATTGGAAATAACAATTAATCAAGTTTCACTAGTCGGAGCCGCACTAGTCGGAGCCACCAGAGCGGCAAAGAGAAGCAATAAATTGGGCAAAGGAATCCAATATCATACTCTTCACAAGTCTTTTCTTTGCTGGGATTACACTAGCCTTTGCTTTTGCTTTTGCCTTAACCCATGGCTCAGTATTGGCTCTGCTCTCTTCTTCAATTGCGTTCACCTTCGCCGTCGCCTCCGCCATATTTCTCGTCTTCTCCGAACAGAGTGCTTGTGCTTCAGAAATTAATGCCAGAGAAAATAGATCACTTACTGTCCCCAAACGTACTCTGCTCTACTGAATTTATAATGGAAAAATACGTGGTGCAT
>CP135570.1:843657-855707 GCA_032401905.1 Swietenia macrophylla | reverse complement strand
CTCTAATGAACTTACTTTCTATATTGGTTTCGTGCAAAGTCTTTTGAAGTGGTAATATGACATGCAGGCAAATGATCATTTACCGACTTCCAAAGTTGATGGCGACTGTTTTTAACTTGTAGGGATTGTTTTCAACTAGGAGAGATTTCATACGGGAGGGCTCAAACTGGCCCTTCGTGTGGGACTATGAAAAGAACGTCTCTTCTCAGCTTTTTTGGGCAATTCCTACCAGTCAATTGACAGTTATCAAAAACCAATTAACAAACAACTTTCTCCTTGCCATGCTCGTCAAACATTTCGATCGAAATAAAAACACTTCCATTTTTGTAAGAAAAATACTCCAAACTTCTTCTGCCCAATCATGCCAAAATAAAACAGACATTCATTGTTGTGAATGAAAATAGAAAGTTTTAGCTTCCACTTGTGGGTTTCTTTAATATCTTTAGGAACTCTTCGAATCTTCCTGTATTTTGGGTGATATCATTAAATCAAGCGGGATACTCTGTTTGTGCAGTATGATGCTGCCAAAGATTGGCTCATCTGACAATTTGAAGAGTTTTTGTGAGACCCAGTTGTCGAATAGGCTGTCAGCTCGAAGCTTAAGTGACCAAAAGCTTAGGGGAACACAAGATGGCCACAAATGAAATCATCCAAATATGGAAAAAGAAACAGAGAATTACTCGTATATATTGATAATCTGAAACTCTGGTACAATCCAAAACACAAAACAGAAAATCAAAAATCGATTATGACATTTGAAGATTTAGTTCCTCAAGTATTCTTCAAACAGCGACCTGAACGAGAATCAAAAAGAGAAGCAAAAGATTGAACAAATGATGAAACATCGTTCTCTTCACAGACCTTCTCCTTTACTACTACCACTAGCAGCGCCGCCATGGCCACCGGAACCGGCATCAGATGCAACACCAACATCAACAACAATGACGACGACTTTATCTAAGAAGAAGAAAATTTACTTGACAACAACATGCTGCACAAACATGAAAGCTACGGAGCAGATGGGAACACAGACGACTTACCCTTCTTGACATTTTTCGTTTTATTTTCTGAGGCACCAGCGTTATTGATGAATTGGTTGGAGACGCCAGAGGAAGAAGAGCTAGGAGAAGAACAATACTGGACGATGGATTCATACATCATTTTCTTCACTGACTTCTTCGGCGGAGGAATAACACTTGCTTTCTTTGCCTTCGCCCTGCTTTGCTCCTCCTCCCTTGGGTTTTCTTCCCGCACTTTTCCTGTCTTTCTGATCATTTTCTTCCCCAACACAATGAATTTCTCTCTCTCTCTCTCTCTCTCTCTCTCTCTCTCTCTCCCCCTGGAGTTGGTACCTGAGTTTCAGATGTGTAAGTCCTGAGCTTCCCATAGGAAGGGCAAATGGGGTGCCACTTTCAATGATATGCTGACACGTAAAATTGAAACATGTCAATTTCTCACCATATAATAATTAAAAATTTTGGAGCCCTTGGTCATCTTCAAAGTCCAAGCAAGCTAACCATTTCTTTCCATTCATTCGAGGCCAATTTCCACCCTACGATCTTCTTTTAGTAATTGTTTCTCCTTTTGGATTCTTAATTATTATGATGGAAACTAATCCCAAGATTAACGGACCTAAATACACCATTTAATTGTTAAGCATTCTTCCAACTAGAGCTCGTAATTTTGACAGTACGAATTTCTCTTCTTTTTAATTAATCTTAAGTTGTCACGAATGAAGGAGAGTACCTTTGGCTTAGCAGTTCCTATAGTTTTTTTTTTATGCCAATCCTCAGAGTGGAGTAACTTTGGCATTATATGTAATTCTTAGTCTTCCACCAACGATCAGTCATAGGGGTTGGTGGGAGGTGGGATATGATATCTTAGCTTAGGACTTCAGATGCTGCGGGCACCGATTAAAGAACAGTAATTAATGGTCCCAAAAGGTACCAACAAAAAATCCAAGTAATACACAGCATAATAATCATAACTTGAAATCGACGTAGCATGCATGAGAAAGATGAAGAAAACATAAGCACGTGTCCGCAGAACCACTTCCCATTTTTTTTCCACAAATTCCTGTCAACGTCATTCAATGAAGCGTGAATTCCACGCACGCAACTGAAAATTCAATGAATTGAGACATAGGCATGGAGTTTCTCGAGGAGCTTTCTTTTTAATTTGCACAGTAGAATATAAAATTAATTTATAAATAAAATTAAAATATAAATTTAATAATTATTATTAATTATATTACATATTAAAATTTATTTAAAATTAATAATAAAAAATAAAAAAAATTTAATATTAGATAAAAATCCTACTAGTATGTAAAGATGTCAAAATTCCCACCATATGAACACATCATCATTTCCTTTTTAATTAAAAATAAATAAATAAACCAACTAATTTTTTAAGTGGTTGGTGGGACAAAGATTGAAATAATCTCTTATTTATAAATTTTAATTAAAAAAGAAATATAATTGGGTGTGAATACAAAATTTGGGTTTGTATTATAATAATATTGATGTAAATTTCAAATCATATATGTTATATTTGTTATATTACTATTAGACTAAAAAATCTACACTATTAGGTAAGAATTCAACATTTAAATACTAAAAAAATAAATCTTATCATGCTTCTTATAGGCAAGGTGATTCCATGTTAAGATCATGTGAATTTAAGTGAACATGAGAGAATTTCAACATGAGATTTTGACTCTAAAACCATATTCCATTAGTACTAAAAGCTTGACATTAAGGTTATACTTCTACTAAAATTTGACTTCTATTTAATAACAAATTGAGAAGATTGTTAGTCATCTATTTTAATCATATTATTAAATATATGCAATGGTACCTCAATAAAACAAAAATATCAACAAAAAAATATGTACAATAAAATTGAAATTAAAATTCAAAAAAGAGAGATGAGTAAAATTAAAATTTAAGAATTGAAATAATATTTTTAGCTCCAATAATAGAGATAAAAAGTAAACTTCTCATTTTTTGATCATCTTGTTTTGGTTAGTAGATATAATTATAAAAACTTGACATCCGCCATTGTTGGAATGTAAAAGATTATTGTTGTACTTTTAATGGGGTTAGAAAATTTAGAGAGAAAAATTTATTTTAAGTGACATTTTGTGAGAAATTATAATAGGGTTTGATGAAAGTTGGATTTGATAGAAAATAGAGACAATGAAAGTTATTTAATAAATAAATTAAAAAAATTTTAAAAATTTTTAAAGTAAATTAATAATACTGAAATTTCACAATATTTTTTTAAGTCATTGAATGTGACTCTTTCGTGGAGTTCTATAAACCCTACATATTGCAATATTGAATGTTACAAAATATTTAAGTATTAATTTGTTAGCACCAATCGATTTTAGAAGAAATAATAGTTCAATTGTTCAATAAATAATATCAAAGTCAAGAAGCCAGCCGTAGGTTCGAGTTGTGGGAGTATCATTGTAGGAGAGGGTTTGTTAGAATTTTATAATGCTGCCTCTTTTTGTAGTGTGGTGTGGGGTTCCACAATCTTACGACAATAGATTTTGGGAGTAATAACAGCTCAACAGTACAACAAACAGTATCACTCATAATTTGTGGAGTTTTACAGTCCCACAATAGTCGATTTTGAGAGGAATGGCGGCTCAAGGTTTTGGGAGGAATGTCACAACAATTAATTTCGAGATTAATAAATATTATCACTCATAATTTTTTCGATTTTGAGAAAAATGACAACTCAAACATCTGACAAAGAGTATCACTCATCGTTTTAATGTACTTTAAATAAATAACATCACAGTTTTTAAATCTTTTTTTCCTCAAATTTCTTATTTTTATGTAATAATTTGGTTTCCCTTTTTTTATTTTTTAGTTACTGTAGCCACACAGCAGCTTCCCATTGGGGTGGGTTGTCACTGTTGAGTTTCGGTGGTCCAGTCCAATAATTTGCTGGAGCAAGTCAATGGTACAGAACTTTTCCTTTGCAGTCGGAACGCCCAACGGCCGATGTCTAACGGAAGAATACGTCTTGTTTTTGTTCTGTTTCCTCCTCGGTTGCCGAGAAACTGAGCAGAGAGAGATGAAACGAACGTGGTACAAAAACAAGAGCCACAAGAAGCGATCGTTGCCCCGGCACCCAAATCTCCGTTTTGAACTACAAGACCAAGAACATGAAAATAAGAGCTGAAGGAGGTGGATAAGAATGAAAATCCAGAGCCCTTGGACACCAAACGAATTGCGGAATCATTCCAATCCCAGGGCAGGTACACTTTCCTTACCATCTTTTTTTTTTTTTTGTTTTTTTTTGTGCTAAAAAATCATAACTTTTTGTTATCCACATGTTTCTTAAGACTTTTTTTTGTCACTGTGTCTTAGTTTGGTTTGATCAAATTATTAAGGCAATAGGATTCAATTGATTATTGTATGCTTGTGGGAGAAAGAAACTGTTAGTGCTGATCCCATAGAAAAATTTTTTATTTTGGGAAAAATTGTTGGTGCTGACCTAATTGAAAAATTGTGATTGGGGAAGTGTTCGCATGGATGATAATCCCTATTTTTCATATTTTTCTTTGTTTCATATATGTTTATTTTTGAACTTCGTTCTACTGAAAACCCAAATGGGAATTGCATATCTTGAGGAACTAGCTAGCAGTGCGTTGAGTAAATCTTGGAGTGGCTGTATTTTTTTTAGCGTAATCATCTTTTTCTTGTTTAATTGATTCACCTGATCAATAAGCTGATAAGATTCTTCGAAGAAAACATATAGTAAGACAGGTAAATGGTCTATATATAATCGTCAATGCTTGCCTCTAAAGTTCAATTATTTATTTTTTTTTAAAATACCCTCTGTTACTTATCATGTTTGTTTATTGCAACTCAAGTTTTATTCCAACTAGCGCGCGACCAATAAGTGTTAATCATCACGACCAGCTCATGCTATTTTAGAGCTGGTCGTGATGCAGAAAATTAGGTGATTTTCATTGAGATCCACGTGCTTACTTTGGTCACCCCTGAAATGTTATCAATAAGTGTTGCATCAGTGGTCTATCTTTGATTAAACCTTCTATTGAATTTTATTGTCTATCATTATCATTTATATCTAACACTAACTTTTTATTAACTTTATATTGTAAAATTCGCAACTAGTTCCTCAATGTTGGATGGTAAGTTGCAATGTCACATGTAGGCAAATGATCATTTTCCTGCTTCCAAAATTTGACGCTTCTATTTTTAACTGGTAGGTATTGATGCAATTAGAAGATCTCCAAGTCTTGTTGATAATTGATACATTATTGCTCTGCCATGATTTTCCTATTTAACAGTGCATGTTAGTTACATTTGTATTCCTAGCTAATTTGTATTAATGATCATTTAGTTATATCCTTTCCTTATTCATGTGGACTTCATCAAAGTTACCGGGGAAACTATAGTGAACACGAACAAGCCATCTATTTTGTTCTGTTCAAAGTTCTACCCTTTTCTTTATGAGAGTGGTTTCGTTCAGGCGTGGATCACCCTTGGTAGAGCACAGTTGAACTTTGGGGAGCCAGATAATGCAATGGCATTAGTTATCAAGGTATGCAATCAGACATGCCATTATTGTATTTTCTTAATTTTTTTCTTCTATTTTAGAAAATTTTTGTGCGAGTTGGTGGATCTCTGGTTTGTAAACTCTATTTAAGGTGACTGGTGGAAATGCTGCTCTTATATTGGCATGATATACTTGTTTGAGCACCTTGTCGGAAAAAACCAATTCCACAGCTGAAAGGAGCTAGGAAAAAATGGAAAATCTTTAGATATTTTTGCAGAGCCAAATCAAAATTAATTATTCTGCACATTTGATATGTGTCTAAATTGTCATTGTAGGCCTTCAAGACATGGGAGTATTTCAAAGTGTGCTTACTGTTTCAGTGTAGCATTTGTTGGCAACTTATTAACCCAAACCTCTCAATGCAGCCTGATGCTAAGGAGGCTCAAGATGACAGGTAGACTGCATGACATCTTGTAAAGGGGAGAAAACAGCTTCATTTATCCGGCTCGAGTTCTGATACAAATTGTTATGTAGTTGGTGATTAGACTGAAGTCTGCTAAACGAAAGGTGAATAGGGAAAGGTATCAGTTGTTCTTCGTGGATGCCTGAGTATGTACTTGGTTGGCTTGTTTAATTTTACAGTTGGAACTAATCTTTTGTAAGAATTGTCTTACCAAATGTCGTTTATTCAGGACAGCTTCAATTCCAGAGGTGTATGTTTTTATGTAAAATATGATATTCAGTTCTCTTATACAAAATGGACAAAAGATCTAGCATGAAATTGAAAATTTTTTAACAAGTTTGGCCAAGTTTGTAACACTGCATCAGGATTAAGGACTGTGTTTCCTTGTGTTGCATCTCTTTTATGTTCCTTCTCTGGGATAAATTTTCTGTTTGAGAGTGGAAAAAGCTCACTTTGAGATTGTTTGTGCCAAGTGGCAAATATGTTGTAGATTTAAGCTTCGTTTCGGAATATGGTGTTTCTATTCTGCTTTTATAAAATGGATAAGGGCATTGGTCCTTTTGTCAATTGTGTTTTGGTTCCATTATAGCATACATAGCTGGAAACATCCACGTGTTGTTGCCATTTGTGTTGGTTTTTGCTTCAAAATCAGTAGTCTTGATTGGTGGCAACAGCCACCATTAATGAAGGGACAATACTAATCAAATTGTATTACGAGTGGAGGATGGAAGTATTTTCTTTTCCTTTCTTTTCCCATCATTTCAAATTAAACTAAACGAATAATTGCAGTTAGAAAGAGAAAGTGGGAGAACAATTGGTAAAGAAGAGTAAAAGGGACAAGTTTGACTAAAGGACAGATCATCAAAATTTTGCATTAACGGATATGGAGCGGCCACGTCTCCCCATGTGTCAACCTCGTACTCTTCTTCTTATCTTCTCAACTCGTGCTTTGCCTTTCACCAACTACCACTTTCTCTCTTTTTCATTTTCCTTTTTCTTGTTATTATTATTATGATTGAGATTAGTTTACTGTTGATACATCAATCATTATCCAGTTAGGCCACTTTACCTACTAATCCTCCTAATAATATTACATCATGAACCCTCGATTATTCAGAAGAACAAAGATAAAAGCTCTTTATGATTTTTCTAGGTTCATCCCATGGCCACATGCAGAAGCAGAAGCAGAACAGAACCTCTTTATTAACAATCCTCCTAGATTAGATTTATTAATAAAGCATAATCTTCATTTATCATGAAATCTAGGTGGACACAAACTCTTGCAACCACAACATAATCATAATAATAAGTAGTATTAATGAAATATAAATAATAAATTACATTGGGAGTAATAATTAATCGATATTCAATATTTGGAGCCATCAGAGCAGCATAGAGAAGCAATAAATTGGACTAAGGCATCAAGCATCATACTCTTCACAAGTCTCCTCTTTGCTGGGATGACACTCGGCTTTGCTTTTGCCTTAGCCTCATTCGGGTTCAACCATGGCTCAGTATTGGCTCTGACCTCTTCTTCTTCAATTGGGTTCACCCTCGCTGTCGCCGCTGCCATATCTCTCGTCTTCTCCGAACAGAGAGTCTGTGTTTCTGCAATTAAAGCTGGAAAAAATCTCGGCTTCAGTGAATTTATAGGGCAGGGAAGATGCAGGGAAGATTCGTTCGATGGGACGCGTCATTCTTTCTGCCTTCGTTGGAAGAAATTCTTTCGATGGGATGATCGGTAACGGCAGGACTGTCGCGGTTGTTGATGTGACACATTTTGAAAGCGAAGGGAATGCTGTCTCTTTTGACTCTGGGGTTACGAATTATCTTTCAAACACTATCCATCCATGTCTGATCCACTAACTGAAAGTGAAACTAAACTGACCAAACACTTCTCTTTATTACACTGTCGTTTGTCCAAACAATTGAAAATTTGGACAATAATTAATTATGTTTCATACCGTATTAGGATCGTATTGGTCACGTGTCTGTCTAAGCTCATAATTTAATGGGTAGAAATTAAGAGGCAATTACATTGGGTCCGAGAAGTACACGTGTCTAGCTAATGGTTGACATTTGTGGTCCAGAGCAGTCGTACGATAATTTAACTTTGAACGGCTTGGTGATTTAACTTCTGTGGATTAATTAATAACGTCTTAATCGTTAATAACATGCTTACACTTAAAAATAGTCAATGGGGTACCCAATTAAATTTAATTCATATAACATCACGACGAAGGTAGCACAATAATTGTAACATGGATACGCTCGTTTGTGGTTTGGTGGGGTGAGGTTTCGTACGGCCGAACATTTGGTCAATAACATTCCTACATCATTTGGATGCGAGTGTCTCCTCTTTTGCTTTTTCTGACAGTTTCACTGTCAGATTTCCAGAAAACGATGTCTCCTCTTTATGTTTGGCCTTTTTCTGACGGTTCACTGACTGTCAGATTTTTGGAAATGGAATCAGAAAATAAAATATAAAGTCACTGAAAAATTAACTAATTAAAGCTTACAGAAGATAATCAAACATCCATTATTTATACATGAAAGTACAGCATCACCTTAGCCTAATTAGAAAAACAACAACATGTGGCTAACAACATCATTCATCGGGTCCCGCGACTGCCGGCAAGCGGCAGCAACAACAAAAGTAGACGAAGAAAATGTAAAGAATGGGAATTTTGGGTGGCTAGCTAAGTAGGAGAAGGGAAAACACACTTACCCCTTTCGAGCATTTTTTTTTTTAGTTTTAGATTCTGATGCTGTATTTTCAGAAGAAGTAGAGCAACAAAGAGAAGAATTACTAGGTTCCAAGAAATTTGTGCCAAGTTTTGACTTGCTTTATATGCATTCAGAGATGAAGCCGACGGGGGTGCAACTTGAGGCATTAAGTTTAAAACCCCCCAAAAATTAACATTAGACAAAATTATAAAAATTTTGTGTCCACTATTTTTGAAAAATGTAAAATAATAGCTATAATTTTTAGGGGATAGAAAATTTAGAGAAAAAAAATTATTTTAACCGATACTTTGTGAGAAATAAAGATTCTAACAATTACTAGTTTAATAAAAGCTAATTTAATAAAAAATAGAGACAATAAAAATTAATTTTGAAATTAAATGTAACGTTATAAGAAAGATTTTTTTTCTTAATTTTAATATATATTAACGGATAAATAGAAAAAAAGGATTTTAAGAGAACTTTAACTTATAATTTTATTGTACTTTAATGAATCTAACATCACAGTTTTTTTTTTCCTTATATTTCTTAATTTTTGTGTAATATTTTAATTTCTTTTTTCGTAAAACTTTTAGTTAGTGTAGCTAACAGCAGTTTCCGATTGGGCTGGGTTGTCACTGTTGAGTTTCGGCGGCGCAGCCCAATTATTGGCTGGACCAAGTCATGGTACAAGACTGTCCTGGCAGTTATTGGACAGGTCCAGGCTTTTAGTTTGCAGTCGGAAAGCCCAATAATTTTTCAGTTTGTCTCTAACCATTGGTGGCTTGTAGGCAGCCGTGTATGTACTTTCGGATCTACATTATTGGGTGGCTTGACTATTTTAGAGAATTTTTTTTTCGTGGCTTTTATTTCTCTGAGGAACTTATTCTCTATATTGGTTTCCTACAGAGCCTTTCGAAGCTAATGGAAAAGGGTAGATGCTCGTGCTATTTCAAGAGCTCGTCGTGGTGCACAAATTTAGGTGATTTTCACTGAGATCCGCATGTTTGCTTTGGCCACCCCAAAATGTTATCAGTAAGTGTTGTTGCTTCAATGGTCTCTCTTTGAGTAGACATTCTAATGAATCTTATTGTCTATCATTGCCATTTACATCTAACACTAACCTTTTATTAAGTTTATATTGTAAAATTCGTAACAAGTTACTCAATGTTGGACGGGTAAGTAGTAACATGACATGTAGGCAAATGATCATTTTCCGACTTCGAAAGTTGGTGTGTCTGTTTTTAACTTGTGGGGATTGATGCAATTCGAATATCTCCAAGGCTTGCTGATAATTGATACATTATTGGTCTGTCATGGTTTAGCTATTGAGCCGTGGATATTAATTGCATTTGTATTCCCTGCTAATTTATATCAGATGATCATTTAGTTATATCCTTTCCTTATTCATGTGAACTTTCATCAAAGTTTCATGGGAAACTACAGAGAACACGAACAAGCTGTTTATTTTGTTCTGTTCAACGTTCTACCCTTTTTCTTACAAGATTGGTTTTGTTCAGGGATGGATCACCCTCCGTAGGGCACGGTTGTACTTTGGGGAGCCAGATAGTGCAATGGGAAGCTTTGACAAAGCCTTAACTGTCAAGGTACGCAATCAGAGGTGCCATTATTGTATCTCCATAAATTTTGTTCTTCTATTTTAGGAAATGTTTGTGTGAGTTGGTGGACCTCCGGCTTGTAAACTCCATCTTTGGCGACTTCTTTGAGTTATGAAAAAATACCACAAAATGCTTTTGATTTTTTTGAGGAGCCAACATTTAAGTATTTCTTGAAACTGGCGGCCGATACTGTCAAGGCCGACTTATCTTGCAATGCCCGGTCAGCTTAATCCAAAGCATTGAGTATTTCTCTCAGAAGAAACTTTGAATTTTCCCAGTCGAGGTTTTTGGAAGCTCATCTCGGAATATTACATTCTTCGGCGCCATGTAATGCGGCAACCTATCCTTACAGAACTCTATCATCTCTTCTTCTGTCGGCTTTGGACACAACTCCCCCTTCAAACTCACAAACGCACACGGCGTCTCCCCCAGAATTTGTCCTGATGAGCCACCACAGCCGCCTCGTTAACAGCCGGGTGCAAATACAACACTGTTTCAACCTCCGGACTGCTTCTATTTTCTCCGCCACTTATAATCACATCTTTTGATCGATCTTTTATCTCTACATAACCATCTGAATGAATCACACCTATATCTCCTGTGTAAAGCCATCTGTTTTCTCTCATGCTTGACGACGTCCCTTCTGGGTCTTTTAGATATCCTAACGTTACTGATCCACCTCGAAAAACAATCTCACCGTGCGATGATCCATCGCGTTTTACCCTCATTCCCGTGGCGGGATCCATGACGTCCATTTCAGACAATGATACGGTTCTTACTCCTTGGCTTGCTTTCAATCTTGCTCTCTGTATCAGGCAACTTGTTCCACTCGGGTTTTCATGCACACGACAAGACAAAGCCGGCTGTTTCAGTCAACCCGTAGCTGTGGCTCACTGTAAAACCGAGTGACTCGGTTCTTAACAGCACCGGCGCCGGCGGTAGAGCCCCAGAAGTAAGGACTTTAACTGATTTGTCGAGAGGATTAGTGTCAAGAGAATTTGATAGCATGTTTGGAACCACAGGTGGTCCACATATGTGAGTTACTTCATGCTGTTTGATCAAGCCATAAATGGTTGACACGTGGACTTTCCGGAGGCAAACATTGGTCCCACCAACGGCAGCCATGCCCCAGCTGAAGCTCCACCCGTTGGCATGAAACATGGGTAGGGTCCACAATAACACAGGTTGACTTGGAATTGCCCAATCCATCAACGAACCAACGGTGATGATGAATAGTCCTGTGGCAATGCACCACTCCTTTAGGTGATGAAGTTGCACCCGATGTATAGTTTAATACCATTGGGTCCCACTCACTCCTCGTCTGGGCCCACCTGAAGTTTGGATCACCTTTGTCCACCATCCCTTCATAAGTGTCAATAAAATCAACGGTCGGAGTGCTTGTCGATGCGTCATCCTCAATGAGGACGAGTTGTGGGGTCGCCGCGTTTGGCGGGAACGAAGAGAGAGCTTCGAGGATAAGAGAACTACAATGATGATCAACAAACACGAGCTTTGATTCGCTGTCAGGCAGGAGTACGGAGATGGTACGTGCGTCATGCCGAGTGTTAATGGTGTTAAGAACGGCACCAGACATGGGCACGGCATAATGAAGTTCATACATGGCGGGTACGTTGGGTGTTATAACGGATACCAGGTGGCCTCTCTCTATGCCGATGGTTGATAGAGATGACGCCACCCGG